>PVIW01009225.1:42169-53664 GCA_004026585.1 Noctilio leporinus
CATTTTTGTATACCAATAATGAAACAACAGAAATAGAAGCGAAAAAACAAATCCCATTTACCATAGCAACAAGAAAAATAAAGTACCTAGGAATAAACTTAACTAAGGAGGTCAAAGACCTGTACTCAGAAAACTACAGAACAATGAAGAAAGAAATCAAGGAAGACACAAATAAATGGAAGCATATACCATGTTCGTGAATGGGAAGAATTAAGATCATTAAAATGTCCATACTACCCAAAGCAATTTACAGATTCAATGCAATCCCAATTAAAATACCAATGACAGACTTCACCGAAATAGAAAAATACTTCAAAAATTTATATGGAGCCAAAAATGCTCACGAATAGCCATAGCAATCTTGAGAAAGAAGAACAAGGTAGGAGGAATCACACAATACCGGACTTCAAACATTACTACAAGGCTACTGTCATCAAAACAGCATGGTACTGGCATAAGAATAGACATATAGATCAATGGAACAGAATAGAGAGCCCAGAAATTAACCCAGGACTCTATGGTCAACTCACATTTGACAAAGGGGGAAGGAACATCTAATGTAGTAAAAGCAGTCTCTTCAACAAATCGTGTTGGGAAAACTGGTCAGCAACATGCAAAAAGATAAAACTAGACCACCAACTTACACCATACACCAGAAACAACTCAAGATGGATAAAGGATTTAAACATAAGCAGTGCCACCATAAAGGTCCTGGAGAAAAATATAGGCAGTAAACTTTTGGATATCCTACAAGAAATATGTTTACTGATAGTTCACCAAGGGCAAAGGAAATCAAAGAACGAATCAACAAATGGGATTATATCACATTGAAAAGTTTCTGTTCAGCTAAAGAAAGTATCACAAAATTCAAAGGGAACCAACTGTATGGGAAAACATAATTGCCAATGATACCTCAGACAAGGGTCTGATCTCCAAAATATATAAAGAACTAATGCAACTCAACACCAGGGAGACAGACAGCCCAATGAAAAAATAGG
Organism: Noctilio leporinus; assembly: GCA_004026585.1. Taxonomy (NCBI): domain Eukaryota; kingdom Metazoa; phylum Chordata; class Mammalia; order Chiroptera; family Noctilionidae; genus Noctilio; species Noctilio leporinus. The sequence goes on from PVIW01009225.1 coordinate 43,168, forward strand.
AAAAGGACCTGAGCAGACAACTCACTGAAGAAGAATATACAAAGGGCCCAGAGGCATATGAAAGAATGCTCAACATCACTAGTCATCAGAGAGATGCAAATTAAAACCACAATGAGATACCACCTCACACCTGTCAGAATGGCAATCATCAACAAATCAACAAACAATAAGTGTTGGCGAGGATGCGGGGCAAAGGGAACCCTCATACACTGTTGGTGGGAATATAGGCTAGTGCAGCCACTGTGGAAAACAGTATGGGGTTTCCTTAAAAAACTAAAACTGGAACTGCCTTTTGATCCAGCAATTCCACTACTTGGACTATACTCAAAGAATCCTGAAACACCAATTCATAAGAACCTATGCACACCTATGTTCATAGCGGCACTATTTACAATAGCGAAGTGCTGGAAACAGCCTAAGTGCCCATCAGTGGATGATTGGATCAAATAACTTTGGTGGGTGCATTTACACAATGGATTTCTATATAGCAGAAAGAAAGAAGGAACTTGTACCCTTTGCAACAACATGGATGGAACTGGAGAATATTATGCTTAGTGAAATAAGCCAGTTAGTGAAGGACAAATATCATATGATCTCACCCATTATGGGACAATAATGAACAAAAGTGACAACAAGCAAAACAGAACCAAATATATGAATACAGTGAATAGACCTTCAGTGGTCAGGGGGAAAGGGGTTGGGCGGAGGGGGCATGCAGAGGCAAGGAAGGGGAGCAGCTTAGACAAGAACCTAGTATAAAGGAACCATGGACATGGACAACAGGTGGGATTGACTTTGGGGGGAAATGGGTGGGTGGGGAGGGGGACAGAAGGGAGCAAAAAGTGATGGATGTAATACAACAACAATAAAATTAAAAATATAAATTAAAAAAAAAAAAGAAAAGAAAAAGTAATGATAGAAAAGTTCCCTAACTTGAGGAAAGAAAATGTCATGCAAACTCAGGAAGCACAAGAGGGGCCCAAGGATGATGAACCCAAACAGGCCCACTCCAACACATGTCATAATGAAAATGGCAAATTTCAAAGACAAGGAGAGAATCCTAAAAGCAGCAAGAGAGAAACAGCTAATAACATAGAAGGGGGCTTCAATCAGGTTATCAGCTGATTTCTCCACAGAAACACAACAAGCCAGAAGAGAATGCCAAAAAAATATTTTAAGCAATGGTAAACAAAAGCCTGTAACCAAGAATACTTTACCCAGCAAGGCTCTTATTCAAAATGGAAGGTGAAATAAAGAGCTTCCCAGACAAAAGAAGTCTAAAGGAATACATCTCCACCAAACCAGCATTGCAAAAGATGCTAAAAGGTCTGCTTTAAGAAGATGAAGAAACAGACAGACAGGAACACAGAACAAAGGCAAATGGATTAAATGCAGCAATCAAAAGATATAAGGCAGCTGAAAGATAAAGCATTCATTAACTAATGAATGCTTTAAAGTGATCTTGTTATAAATAGGTTTTACTAAATAAAGTACAATTTTGTATATTACTTGTATTGCATTACTGCAGGTTAAGTTTTCCTATATTGGAATCATTTCTCAATATGGGAAAATCAGGTTATTTGGAATAACTCAGAAATCGAATGCAGTTAAGGAAGAAGAAAAAAGAAAATGTGAATGTATATTATATAGAAGACATGCTATCTTTCTTATTCACTGTTACAAAATATGTGCTTATTTGTGGGTGTGTAACATATATGTTTTGTTAGCAATTTATGTCTTAAATAGCAACCAACTGGTCATGGTTGTGTTGTGAAATCTGTCAATCTTCAGGTTAGATAAGATGCTGAGAATGGAGACCAATTTGGATGTAAGTTACAAGCTACTATACTATATGATTCGTGTCCATAAACAATATATATTCTTATACTAGCATGTAAATTAGATGAGATTCCTTTCAACTAAATCTTAGAAATATACATTTCCAGTTATGAAGGCCCTTAAACGGGGGATGCTTGGGGAAAGAAATGAATGCATAGTAAACTTTATTATTGAAATGTGAACATACCTAATCTCTACCTCCACTGATTCTTAAATAGTTCAGGGGTTAATTTAGGACCACATAAGAAGTCAACCACAAGTTTAAATAATAGCTAGAATATTATTCTACAAAATTATTTAAATCCTAGGGGTTTTTATTTTTTACTTCAACTTAATAGACATCATAATTTCAACTTTGGGGACCAGCTGAGCACTGCAAGTGCCATTATTTCTGAAGGCTTTAACTTGTAAAACACATGTAGAGGAAAAACAAAGGGTATTGAAAGAAGTAAGACCTGTGCACAGCCTAAATAAATAAATAAATCTACTATTCAAGAAATTACAGGAACATTAGTGCTCATAGTATAAACAGGAAGATCATGATCACACATGTTCCACCTGCCATTCTTGGACCTCCTTCTGCTGTGCAGAGGCAGCCTGTATCAGTAGCAAGACACCAAGCAGCCTTGGTGTGCAAGGCTGTATCATTTCATAGAACATTGTGAAATTGTCATTGTGGGAGCAGAGAGGAGGACAGAAGAAAGATGGGACATGCTGAAAAAAAAAATACCAACAGTCTCCTGGCTATTCCAGATGGAAATTTAGGGACACAAGGTGTGACAGAGCTCTCAGCTGGAGTGAAAGTTTATGATGCCAGGAGGATCACAAAGTGTGACCAGAAGAAATGGGGTGAAGGAGAGAAAAGACTGAAAAAAATAAGCAAAGTCAGACAGATCATGGAGGACCTGAAGGTACATACTAAGGGTTTTGAAATGGTTTTTAAAGGCCACAGGAAACCATTGTAAGTTTTAAATAAAAGACATTGATCATATTTACATTTTCAAAAGGTGATCAGGCTTCAGGTAGGGTTAGAGAATGGCTTGAAATGAGCAATACTAGAGGTTGACAGATCAGAGGGAACACGTCCTGTCAAGAATCCATGATGCCAACATGGCTTCGTACTCCCAATGTTAACTTTGGTCACTTCAAATTAGAATCATTTTGTCAGAAATACCAATGTCAGGAAAGCTCTTCACAGAACTTTCACCCTACTGTAGTTATGCATCTGCACTGTTTCAGCTCTGTGTCTTCTAATGACCAATCGGAATCAGCTTTCTCCTCCGTGCATAGTCTGTATTGGCCTTGTTTATTACAGAATTCTGGAGGACTACTTGGTTTATATCATAGGCGAATTCCCTAACTACATATGCCTTAGAATCCTATTGATAAAATGGACTTAACAGTAACAAACATAGTACTTTTATTTAACTATATAGTGCCGTGCACTTCAAAAGTTTAAGAGGACGGTTCTCATGGTAAATCTTCTTACCCTTCATGTACAAATTTTTTAAAAAACAAAGAAACATAAAAATACTGAAAAGTATTAGATATATCTCTTATAAACTGTGATGATGGTATCATGAGTGTTTGCACATGTCCAAATATCATATTCTCCACATTAAATGCATGAAGTTTTTTGTATATCATGCATACTCAATAAAGCTGTTAGAAAAACAATAGACAACCTGTATAATGGTGCCAGATATGTATAACAAGCTCAGCAACCCTTACCAATTAACACCACTACTACTATGATGAACTACTACTACAAAAATGAGATTGGCTGATGAACTTCCTTTCTCATACCATTCCCTATGTTTTTGGCATCAAGATTACGACTTCAAAAAATGAACTGCTCAGTTATCCTTCTCTGTATTTCCTTGAGTGGGTCATTTTATTTTTTTTTAACTGAATGTTTATTTAAAGTCTATTTTATTGATAATGCTATCACAGTTGTGCCCATCTTTCCCCCTTGGCTTTCCTCTGCCAGTACCCCTCCGTCCCTCCAACCATCCCCGCCTTCCCACTTAGTTCGTGTCCATGAGTTGTGCATGTTAAGTTCTTTGGCTTCCCCATTTCCTTTACTATTCTTAACATGCCCCTGTCTATTTTGTACCTACCAATTATGTTTCTTAATCCCTATACCTTTTCCCCCATTCTCTCTATCACTCCACAACACTGATAACTCTCCAAATGATCTCCATATTATGATTCTGTTCCTGTTCTAAATATTTGCTTAGTTTTTGATTTTTAGATTCAGTTGTTGATAGTTGTGAGTTTGTTGTCATTTAAGTGTTAATAGTTTGATCTTCCTTTTTCTTAAATAAGCTCCCTTAACATTTCATATAAGGACTTGGTGATGATGAATTCTTCTAGCTTTACTTTGGGAAGTGCATTATCTCCCCTTCAATTCTAAATGATAGCTTTATGAGATACAATAATTTTGATAGTAGGTCCTTACTTTTCATCATTTTGAGTAGTTCTTGCCAGTCCCTCCTTGTCTGCAAAATATCTTTAGAGAAACCAGCTGAGAGGCTTATGGGAACTGCTTTGTGGGTAAGTCTCTGCTTTTCTCTTGCTGATTTTAAGATTCTCTTTCTTTAACTTTTGGCATTTTAAACAGATGTGTCTTGGTGTGATCCTCTTTGGGCCCAACTCCCTTTTCTTCCTGGACTTGTATGTCTATTTTCTCCAAATTAGGGAGGTTTTCTTTCATTATGTTTTCAAATAAGCTTTTACTTTCTTGCTCTTCCTCTTCTTCTTCTAGCATCCCTATAATTCAGACGTTGGCACTTATGGAGATGTCCCAGAGTCTTCATATTCTTTCCTCAGTTTCTGGAATTCTTGTTTCTTCATTTAGTAATGGACAACTGTTCATTTTTTCTTTATGTTCCAATTTATTGATTTGAATCCCAGCTCCTTCCCTTCATTGTTGGTTTCCTATGGATATTTCTTCATTTCACTTATTGTGGCCTTCCTTTTTTCCCTTTGCTTCTGCCATGCTCAGTGAGTTCTCTGTTCACTCTTATCACCAGTGTTTTGAAGCCTGCAACTAATAGGTTAGCTATTTTTGTTTTGCTCAGTTTGGCACCTCTCTGTGTTTGTTCCTGTGTATTAGGAAGAGCTGATTTGACATGCTGTCTTAGCATAACTGTTAAGTTGTGTGGGATGGAGGCTTAGGTGTTTTCCAGGGAAGGCAACTTACTTCACTGCTTTGTGGCTCTGTCTGGGTGGAAAATTTGGAAAGGGGACACTGATGCTGACCAGTTTCTGGAAGTTTGCCTGGCACTCGCCCTATTTCCAGTCACTTCTCACCCTTTTTGTATGTGACTGGGGCCCTTCCAGCTTTTGCCTTCGTGGTGAATGCCAGAGAGGGTGGGTTTGTGCATGTCCTTAATCTGTGTTGGCCCTTTAAACAGACTCTGTAGAGAATGTGGCAGTTTCTTCCACCAACCCAACCCCCACTGGTTTTCACCAGCAGGGGTTATGGGGCATTATGTCCCCCATGCTGGAATCCAGGGTTGTAGGGTCTTGCCTGGTCCTGGGATCATGCCCTCCCAAGATATCCTGCCCAACTCTTATCCACCATATATGAGTGTGGGGCCAATGGTTCTTCTGCAGCCAAGCCTCTCCATGCCTCCCCCTGTTTTCACCTCTCCCAACTCTGATTCTTCACCCCTCACACCCTCAGGATGAATGTGGTTGCTTCCTATCCTTGGTTGTGGGACTTCCATACAGTTACAGTTTCTGGTAGTTCTGGGTATTATTTGTTTTGAGGTTAGTTGTAATTCTTTTTGTGGTTGTGTGTGGAGGTGAAGCATACCTATCTATGCCTCCATCTTTAACAACTATAAAATGTTAAGTCTCTTATGTAAACTGTTGCTATGCGTTCACAAAAACATGGACAAGAATGGTGCAATGCTATGGGTTACTTTGAAGAAGAAGGAAATAGTACTTGTGATAGTCCATAAATAAATAATATTAATGCTAAGAAGTTTTACCTATAGTATAAGCATATTCACTTTATCTTCAGAATCGCCCCATGAAGTGGGTACCTGCATGGATTTTCAGATGGGGAATCTGACACACAGTGGCTTAAAACTCAGTGCTTTAAAATAACAATTTAATGGGATCATCCAGTTCAGTGGGTTGACTAGACTCACCTAGGCTGCTCTCACGTAAGGTGTCTCACAAAGCTGTAGTTTCAGCTACAGTCATCTGAAGGCACCACAGGGTTACATAACCAAGATGGCTGAGGTGCCATGTTGGCAGTTGAGGCTGGCTATTGCCTGGAAGATCCGTTGGGACAGTACATCACGGGGCTACATGTGGCTTCTGCATGTGAACTCATCTTCTCAGAGCATGGAACAGGCTTGAGAGAAGCAACTTAAGAGTAAGTCCTCCAGGAATCATAGGCTGAAGCTTCAAGGTCTCTTATGACCTGGTTTTTTGAAGTGTCACTCTCATTTTTATGCATTTTGTTGGTAAGGTGAGTCAATAAGGCCCGTTTGGTTTCAAGTGGAGGGAAAGAAAAGTCCACCTATCGATATAAGAAGGAGCATTTGCATTTGGGGTGGAAGAAACTGATGGGGGCCCTCTTAGAAGCTGTGTTCACAATGCTAGTTCACAGTTCTTACTGGATTTCAAATTAACAAAGATGCATCAGTTGGGGCTTCTATCTTGAAATTGTTGGGTTTTTTTCCTTTTTTTTTTCTTTTTCCTTTCTTTCTTCCCTTCGTTCCTTCTTTCCTCTTTCCCTCTTTCCTTCTTTCCTTCCTTCCTTCCTTCCTTCTTTCTTCTCTCTTTCTTTCTTTCTCTCTTTTGCATTTCTTGACACTGCACCTGCATTTCCTGCTTCCCTGCTTGGTCCCTCCATCATAGTTAGGTTAGGGCCACATTCTCTGAAGTGCTCCACATTTTCCTTTAGGGCCTTATTCTTTTCTTAGACTCTGCACACTCACAAAGTGACCTCATTTCTTCCCACAGCTTTCAACCCCTGCTCTGTGCCAATGACTCCTAAATGTGTTCATGTCCTCGTCCCATTTTTAAATTGGGCTGTCTGTCTCCCTAGTGTCGAGTTGTACAAGTTCTTCATATATTTTGGAGATCAAACCATTGTCTAAGGTATCATTGGCAAACATGTTGTCCCATGCCATTGATTCCCTTTTCATCTTGCTGATGTTTTCTTTACCTGAGCAGAAACTTTTCAGTTTGATGTAGTCCCATTTGTTTATCTGTTCCTTTATTTGCCTTGCCCCTGCAGAAGTATTGGTGAGAATGTTGCTTTGTGGGATATCTGACATTTTACTGCCTGTATTTTCCTCTAGGACTTTTATGGTGTCATGGCTTATGTTTTAAGGCCTTTATCCATGTTGGGTTTATTCTGGTGTGTGGTTTAAATCGATGGTCTAGCTTTATTTTGTAACTTATCCCTGCCCAGTTCTCCCAACACCACTTTTTGCAGAGGCTATTTTGACTCCTTTGTATCCTCTTTCCCACCTTGTTGGATATTAATTGACGATGGAGCCATTTGTTTATTTCTGGGCTCTCTATTCTGTTCCATTGATCTATATGTCTAATCTTATGCCAGTACCAGAGTGTTTTGATTACTATGGCAGTCTAATATACTTTGATATTTGGTATTTTTATTCCTCCTACTTGTTCTTTCTCAACATTGCTGTGGCTATTCATGGTCAGTTGTGGCTCCCTCTAAAGCTTTGAAGTCTGTGAAATATGTCTTTGGTATTTTAATAGGGATTGCATTGAATCTACAAATTGCTCCAGGTAGTATAGCCATTTTAGTGACCTTAATTCTTCCCATCCATGACTTGATATATGCTTCCATTTATTTGTATCTTCAATTCCTTCTTCCATGTTCTTTTGTTTTCCAGTATCAGGTTTTTTACCTCCTTGGTTAAGTTTATTTCTAAGTACTTTAATTTTCCTGTTGCTATAGTAACTGGGACTTGTTTTCTAGCTTCTATGGCTGCTGTTTCATTGTTGTTGTACAAAAATGCTTTTGATTTCTGGATATTGACTCTACATCCAGCTATTTTGCTAAATTTCCTCATTAGGTTGAGTCGTTTTCTGGTGGAGTCTATGGGGTTTCCTGTGAACCCTGTCACGTCATCTGCAAATGACTGCTTGACTTCCTCCTTTCCAATTTCTCTGCCTTTGATTCCTATTACTGGTCTGATTGCTATGGCAAGAACTTCCAAATGTTGCTGGACAGAAGTGGAGAGAGTGAACGGCCAATGTCCTTGTCATATAGTTGTTTTTCATATTGATTTTTTCTATTGTTGTATTCCAATTGTTTAATTTCTTTCTTCTTTGCTCTACCCTATCTCCCCTCCCCTCCCCAGCCGTCAGTTCCCACCTCCTTGTTCATGTCCATGGATCTTTTATTTTGGCTCCTCCTGTAAATATAGTTATTTTAGCGATTTCTCACAATCCTTTGTATTTCCAAGGTACCCGTGTTGATTCTCCTCTGTCATTTCCGATGTTCTTTGTGTCTTTTCTCTTTTTTTCTTCATGAGTCTGGTTAAAAGCTTGTCCATTGTATTTACCTTTTCAAAGAACCAGCTCTTGGATGTATTGATCCTTTGTGTTGTTCTTTTAGTCTCTATGTCATTTAATTCTGCTCTGATCTTGATTATTTCCTTCCTTCTACTTGCTCTGGGCTTTGCCTGTTATAGTTCCTCTACTTCTTGTAGCTTTATGGTTAGGTTGTTTATTTGAACTTCTTCTCTGCCTTTTGGTAGGCCTGTACTGCTATGAACTTCCCTCTCAGGACTGCCTTTGTTGTGTTCCATAGGTTTTGGGGTGTTACGTATTCATTTTCACTTGGTTCCAGAAACGTTTTTGTTTCTTTCTTGATCTCATTGTTACCCTGTTCATTATTTAATAGCATGCTGTTCCTTCTCCATGAATTTGAACATTTTGCTGTCTTCTTTTCCTTGAGTTTGGTTTCTAGTTTTAAGCCATGGTGATTTCAAATTTCTAGAATGTGTGGAGGCTTGTCTTGTGTCCTATCATGTTGTCTATCTTTGAGAATGTTCCATGTGCATTTGAGAAGAATGAGTATATTGCTTCTTTGGAGTGAAAAGTTCTGTATATATCAGTTAAGTCCATTTCATCTAGAGTGTTGTTCAATGCCACAGTATCCTTGGTGTTCTTTGCTTGGAAGATCTGTCCATTGTTGATCATGGAGTACTAAAACCCACTATTATTGGTGTGTTGCTCTCCATGTCCTTCTTGAAGTCCTCCCAAGATGTTCCTTATATATTTGGGTGCTCCTATGTTGAGTGCCTATATATTTACAAGAGTAATACCTTCTTGATGAATTGTTCCCTTAAGTATTTTGAAATGTCCTCCTCTGTCTGTTTTTAGGGACTATGCTGTAAAATCTATCTGGTCTGATATAAGTGTTGCCAGCGCAGGCTTTTTTACTTGTCCATTTGCTTGAAACATGTTTTTCCATCCTTTCACTTTCAGTCTGGGTTGATCTTTTGTTCTGAGGAAGGTGTTTTGTGGACAGTGTATATGTGGGTCTTGTTTTCTCATCCATTCAGTTACACTGTGTCTAGATTTAGAGATATGAGACAGAGATAGGTACAGACAGGCAGTGGCACACATACAGACAGAAAATTAAGTAGATGTTGGGAGAACGAAATTCTAGTGAAGACCAAGATTATGAGTGAAAACCGGGAGCTGACGTCCCATCACCTAGCTGTATTCTATGATGCTTAGAAGCCAATTACTAAAACTCAGTGCATACACAAGGATCTTTCCACTAGGAGCAGGAATCACTAGAAGCCACAGTGAACACTTTTAGCGCATGGACCAATATGAGGCACTTGGTTTGATTCTAAGTTTAACAAAACTCCAATAGAATGTTTTAGGCCAGTGGATGATCATATCTGAATTTCCTCTCATTTCAGCCCCTTCAAGGTACATAGCTCAAAATGAGACCATGATGGGGTCAGTAATATTCCCCAGATTGTACTCCGGACCCAGATTATACTGACATTCCATGTTACATCACACTCGTTTTAATAAGTCTTCCACTTTTGTCTTTGTGCATCAGATTCATGTGATCCCTGCCTATGGCTGTTACAAGCTTTACCTCATGCACACTAGGATGTCCTTAAGAAATGGTGTCTAGCATCATCATCATTGTGCAGGTTGGGAGAATGGAGAGGCCCTGAGATGCAGAAGACTTCTCCATCAGACACAATTGATGAGGAAAAGGAGCTCTGAACTCAGCTTTTTCATCTAAGCTGGGGGCATGTTACATTGCCAGGGAGCTCAGGAGAGACTGTGCAGGTGTTGGTGTACAGATAAAGAGATGACATGTGCAAGGAGGGTGAGCAGCCAAAAGCCCAGAGGGGGCTGAGGTGGCTCTGATTGGCTGAGTGGGCCCAGGCCATGGAACCTTGAGGGGTGACCTCACTTCCTTGGTGACAGACCCCCAAGAGAATTTAGAACTCTGGTAACTAGGCACCCATGTCTTAGAGACAACTGCCTATCTAGCTCAGTTGACTGGAGGCAGTCAGGAGCATAGGATGTTTCTGTGCTGTTTCCCAACTTTCCGAGGTTCTAGGCCAAAGAAAGCCCAGAGAGAGAAATGTTTCTCTTGCTGTAGATGGTGGCGCAAGG
>PVIW01009226.1:0-53527 GCA_004026585.1 Noctilio leporinus
GGGGAGGGGGACAGAGGGGAGCAAAAAGGGGATGGATGTAATACAACAACAATAAAATAAAATAAAATAAAATATATTGTATAAAAAATTTGTATTCCTTAGAAATTAGGGAAATTTTCCTAGTCATTCCATCAGATAAAAATAATGACAAAGGAGGAAGAAAAACCAGGCTCTAATTCCCTACCCAGGGTAACTATTATACTACTTTGGTAAGATTCACCCAGTTAGTATAATCAAAATATATATGTTGAATTGTACTAAATATTATGTAAATAAGGACAATTCCTCAGCCTCGCTAATGTCTGATTATGCAGAGAATTTGCTGACTTGCTATGCTGTGCTTATCTGAGATTGGGGTGGAGTGCATAAGAGGTATAAGGATGGAGAGAGGATGTGATGACATTTGGAGGGACTTAAGGGGTTGAAGAGTCCAGGCAGGAGCTTGAACTCCATGACAAGAAACTGCACATATTTTATAAGAATGGTAAGCCTCCAAAGGACCCTCACAGCTCTCCAGAAGTAGGAATGTTGGATGCCTGCTTCAAAGAAGGCATCTGCAATCAACATGGGCTAGAAGAGCAGAGACCATTAGATGCAAGGACCACAGTGGAAGCCATTGTGGAAGTCTTACCTTTTTCCTTCTTTCCTCCCTGCCCCTACTCACTGGAGGAGCTGGGCATTAGGGCCTGGGGAGGGAATGGGGAGAAGCTGTCTTAGTGCCAATGCATGCCCTCCCTCCAGCTTCAAAAAGCTGCAGTCTTGGAGGAAAGGAAGAGGTAGCCATACTTTCTCCTCTGCTTGGAAGCAGAGAGGTCACTTTAGTAAACATATTCCTTAAGTGAGTGGAAGGTTTTCTTTTTTAATTATCCTCACCTGAGGCCATTTTTCATTGCGTTTTGATAGAGATGAAGGGAGAGAGGAAGAGAGAAACATTGCCTAGACAGGAAATCACATGTGCCCATACTGGGGAAGGAACCTATAACCCAAGTACATGCCCATGCAAGAAAGTGAACCCATGACTCTTTGGTTATGGATGATACTTCAACCACTAAGTCACACCAGCTAGAGCTGGAATGAACTTAATAACAAACCAAGTTCAAGACCTCCAAAAACAGAATGATGATTCATTGGTAATTCTTATTCCTTCTCACATATTTCTCTCCTATTGACATTAAAACAAGGGCCAGTATTAAACATCTAGGAAAAATGAAGACTTTAGTCTAATTGTTGATTCATGACCTGTATTGCACCAACCAGAAACCCTCCAGGATACAAATTTAGCACCTAGAATGAAAGAATAGGGATGGTTCATTTTTGTTTCATTCTGTAATATTCTGAGAAATTACAGATATTTTCCTTTTTTTTTAAAAGAACACAACCTATTTATTTATTTTAAAAGATTTTATTTATTATTTCCAGAGAGAGGAAGGGAGAGAGGCAGAGAAGGAGAGAGACATCAATGTATGGTTGCCTTTCACCCGCCTCCAGCTATGGATCTGGCTGGAGACCTGGCTTGCAACCTGGTTATGTGCCCTGGCTGGGGAATTGAACCAGCAACATTTGTGTTTGCAGGCTGGCACTTTATCCACTGTGCTACCAGCCAAGGCTGATATTTTCTTTTAATGAAGCTATGCAACAGCCCACAGTCAACTATGTAGGTTGTGCTGAACCTAAAGTAATGTAACACTAGTCTTAAACAATTTAGGGCCTTAGATCATACTAGTTTAGGAGAATTCTAGGGATGATAATACTTTATTACCACTGTAAAAAATTTGCTCCATCAAAACTTTGTAGAACTGTCTGTCTACTCTTGCACAACAGCATATGGAATAAAAGCCCTCTTCTGCCCTGACTGGTGTGGCTCAGTGGGTTGGACATCATCCTGTGAACTGAAAGGTTGTAGGTTCAAATCCCAGTCAGGGCACATGCCTGGGTTGCGAAATAGATCCTTGGATAGGAGTGTGTGAGAGGCAACCAACTGATGTTTCTGTGACACATTGATGTTCTCTTCCTCTTTTTCTCCCGTTCTCTCTAAAAATTAGTAAAAAGGAATTTTTAAAGCCCCTTTCTGATCAACTTCAAACCCATGAATGCGAAATTTAGAACATGAAGAATTACAGTAGTTTATCATGGATGTCTTTAGATTCAATTTCTAGGTTCATTCTAAAAACAAACCATATTTCGAAGCCTGAATTATAATAGTAACTCAGTTATTTGAAATCTGATAGAGCTTGTCTGTGGTTATACTCTATGGCATCTCAGTCATGTCATTGGTAGCCACTAAGAAATGCAATTCAGTGCTTCACACAAAACCTTCATTATTTTGTGAGGTAAGATTTCTTCAGAAATGCCCCTAGCTTGTGTGGCTCAGCTGGTTGAAGCATCATCTTATAACTGAAGAGTTGCTGCTTGGATTTCCAGTTAGGACATATGCCTAGGTTTTTGTTTTAATACCCTTCCTGTAAAGAGGAAAGTTTGGGGCTTCCTATAGTATTCTTTTATCCATGAGCATAGGTGGGAAAGATAGAAAACAAGGAAAGATGAAGGAGGGAAAGAACAGGAGAGAGGTGAAAACACAGAGGAAGGGCAGAGAACAGGATAAGGAAAAGAATCAGTCAGGGAGCTGGGATAACCAGATGACGTAATTTAGGACAATCGATTTATCTGTGCCTTAAGCTATTACCATACTTAGTTACATGAAACAGTATCTCCTATTTTTTGCTCAAACTAGTGTGGGTTGGGTTTTTACCACTTGCAACCAAGGGTCCTACTAAACCTGTTCTATTACCTCTTGTGCCTTTTCCACACAGATTTAATCCCAGCACTGTTATTACTATTATCCTGTTTAAATATTTCTCCACCAGGTTGCCCATAAACTCACTGAAAGCAGGCCTTATTTGTTTTTGTATTCCCAGTGCCTAGCACATGGTGTAACCTCAGCAAACACTGCAGAGTAGATCATGTGTACAGCTTCGTAATCCCACTTGTGTCAGGGCAGCTGTGCTCAGAGAAATCCATACCCAGAGACTACAGTGGAATCAAGCCATGAGTTTATTGGGAGAAGGAAAATGGACAACAGGTAAGACAGGGAGCAACAAGGAAAGAGACTTTAGAGAAGTCTTAGACTTGACATCTCTAGGCTGGGTTTTTATCTTAGTGGCTAAGTGCAGTTACACAGGTATACGTCAAAGGGAAATTAGTTCATTAACCAAAATCCTTTAACCAGGAAGAGCTAAATGGGATTATCTATTGGGCCAACTGCTTTATTATCACCTCATCAAGGACATCCCACAAGCTAACTCCATTAACTCATTCCAAGAGTTTCTTGGCTGGTTCTATTATCACATTCCAGCCAGGATAGGTATGTAAGCATTGACTGGTATAGTTTTACCTAAACTCCAGGTACAATTAAAGTCTAAAGGTATGTGCTGCTTCCATGTTAGCTGCCCCCACATCCTGACAACCTGAAGATCAGAACACCTTCACCTCCCAAAAAGAAATCCAAGATTTAAAAGGAAATTTAGTGCTCACTTTGGCAGCACATATACTAAAATTGGAATGATACAGAGATTAGCATGGCCCCTGCGCAATGATGACATGCAAATTCGTTGTGTTCATATTTTTTTTTAAAAAGAAAATTTAGCACAGTGGGGAACAAGATAAATGCTTCTAATAGCTGTTAGAGAAACATTACATTTGAATAAGCTAAGTTAATATCAAGTACAAGCGGTCCTCTAAAATGGGAGACTTGTCCATCACAGCTGAACTATAAGGATATGAAGAATGAGGTTTACCTAAAATGCCTACCATGGGATTTCCAGATGTAGGACCACTAAATTCGCTAACACTCTTAAGCTACCCAACTGAGTTTTATGAAAATGTTTGGAGTAGGTAAAATATACTCATTTGTACAGCTTGGGTAATGGATACAGGTAGGAGCTGAGGCTCCCCTGATCACAGTACAATAGACAATAATTTCTGGAGATAGATCAGATTCCTCAGGGCAGGAGGAAATAGTTTTCAGCCTAAATAAAAGTTGCTGGAAATGTGTTAATCCATGAAATATATACCAAAGGCTGTGAAGAAATATTAGTGAGACCTGGTGCTCTTTGTCTCACTTGAAATGAATTAAAGAATGTGAAGAGCCATCTATTCCAAGGGATTATGTTTTGGTTGATTAGGCCACATTTTGGGGACAAAAGGGAGAAGAGCAAAAATAAGAGAATAGGTCTTTTGGTGGGATTATAATGATTGGGCAGATTTTATATCAGAACTCTGCTCCTACTGTGGCTATGGTGGAAAGAGCACGGATTTGAGGACATTATCTCTGGGCTCGTGGTTCATCATCCAATGGATGAATTATCCAGAGAAGTCAACCATTTTGTTTGAATTCCAGTGTCTTTAGATCCAAAATGGGACAGTTCTTTCTCTACCCATCTTATTAGGTGCTTGATAAAACCTTACAAATCCTTTGATCTAATCTCCTTATCTTTCCCACAAAAATAACTAAGTTCCTATATCACCTGTTTTTCAGGGGAGGTGGTCAAAGATGCCTCTCTGGATTTTTGAAAAGTATGGACCCCTCTCCACTGGCAAGTGGACTTTTAGATGTGCTTGTACTTTCCCACACACATTTTTGCATATTATTTTTGAGAGAATCAACAAAACTCCCGAGGTTCATTTGTAGGGGAACCAAGATTTTTTAAAAAGCCTGAATTTGATAAAAACAATTTCAATGAAACAAGAAAATTTAAAAAAACACAGACCTAATAAAATATAATTATTTCATCATGAATTTATTGTTTTTAAGCAATATTATTAACCTATTAACTCTCAACATACTTTGAACTTACAGGTTAAGTACCACTATATACTTCCTCATTGGTGATTACCATTTCATATGAACTTCTTATATAACCATAATGATAAGACAAATTGCTAAATGTTTGTTGGTAAGTAAATTCAGTAAGGCACTCCAATCCTAGAAGTGAACTAACAATATGACTCACTTCCCCCTTTATATAATGAAATATGACCTTATTTCCTTCTTTTTCAATGCTTCTTTATAAAAAGAATGCTTATCTTGAACTTGTCTAAACATAGGCTTATTTGAACTAATCCATTATTATGTATAGCTAATTAAGGAAACCATTTCATGTTGACAGTTTATTAAAATAGGAATAAGGGAAAACAGAGTTTGTGATTTCTGAGGAAATGTTTTACATCTATATCCCCAGTACTTTGTATAGTGCCTGGAACATAGCAAGAACTATATAAAGTGAACTTTTATTTCATAGGGAATGTATTACCTTCATTGCTAAATCATTTTTCTAGAATAGCAATTTTCAACCAGTGTGCCACAAAATTTATTTATTTTTAAGATTTTATTTATTTATTATTTTCAGAGAGGGGGGAAGGGAGAGAGGCAGAGAGAGAGAGAGAGAGAGAGAGAGAGAGAGAGAGAGAGAGAGAGAGAGATTAATGTATGATTGCCTTTCACCTGCCTCCAGCTACAGACCTGGCTGGAGACCTGGCTTGCAACCTAGTTACGTGCCAGGTTGGGGAATCAAACCAGCAAACTTTGGGTTCACAGGCCAGAGCCTTATCCACTGTGCCACTAGCCAGGGCCCACAAAAATTTTAAAGCATTCAATACCTGACTATCACTGATCTCTTTTTTCTTAGATTGCCAAACAAACAAATGATAACAGCTAACACAACAGTAGCTATTTGGAGTGAATAAATAAAAATTAAACCTATTTTTTGTTAGATCAACAAAAAATAGAACATATTGTTTTAGTGTGCTGCAGAATTTTAATAATGTGTGCCATGAGATTTAAAAAAAAAAAAAAGGTTGAAATTCACTGCCCTAGAAGAAAGGAAAAGACAAAAATAAATATCCTAACAGAATTTTCTAAGAAAAAAAATTAACTTATATATTTAACTCTTTATAAAATATATTTATTTAGCTCTTTATAAATACAAGTACAGAAGTTGGCAGAAGCAGGTTTACCATTGGGAGTACACAAAATAGTTTATTCTTTATTTATTCTTGTATTGTTTTCCATATGAATAAGTGTAGGCCTACGTTAGCCCACCTCCAGGCACAAGCTCTGTCATTTATTTGTTTCAAAAACAAATCATTTCAGTTGTCTTCCTTGAAGTACCTGTAGGTATTAAAAAACCCCAGGCAAAAGCTCTGTCATTTGTTTGTTTTAAAAAACAAATTGTTTCAGTCATCTTCCTTGAGGTGCCTACAGTTTCTTCATCTGGTCTCAGGGAAGAGCTTAGGGTGCATGCTTTACACCGTCAGGAAAAAAATCCAGTAGGGAGAAATCTTGTTGCAATGGGTAGCTGTTTTCATCTAATACAAAGAAGCTCTGAACCTTCACTATGCAAGGTGAACCACTGTGTGCCAGCAGGGAGTGGAACAAGTCTGCTGCAACCATGCCATAGGTGATATCCGAGGAAGGGGCTGAGGAAGATACAAAAACACATACATAGCTCTTAGTGTCTTCTCAATTGACAAAAATGCACACATTGAAGGGTTCATTGTTTCCCTTGCTTTCTCAAGTCCCAATCCCCCTTTAAATTTCTCTTGTTCTTCCTTCTCTTTCTAGTCATAGGTTGTTGAAGGTACTCTGGAATGACAATAAGCAATTCCTGCTGATCATGCATATAGGCACAGGTAATACACAAACTGACAGCACTGCTAACAGCTATTGGCTTTTTAAAAAACAACAGAAAAGCTGAGATTAATGTTTTATTTTTCTAAAGATTTTTAAAAAAGATTTTATTATTTTTAGGGATAGGAGAAGGGAGAGAGGCAAAGAGGCAGAGAGACATCAATGTATGGTTGGTTGCCTTTCACCTGCCTCCAGCTGGGGACCTGGTTTGCAACCTGGTTATGTACCCTGGCTGGGAATTGAACCAGCGACCTTTGGGTCTGCATGCCAGGGCCAATCCACTGAGCCACAGGTTAATGTTTTCTTAAATTCAGCCTGAAAATAAAGGGTATGCCTATTATCAGAAAAGTATTCCTAGGCTTCTGAAAAAGATGGCAGAGTAGGTAAATATGGTACTGGCAACCTCCCATTAATTACCACATTAATCTTACCACAAAACCACCATAATTGAGAACCATGTGAAATCTAGCTGAAGAGAAACCCTATAGCTAAAAACACACAAAAGAAGCCACCTAGAGACTGGTAAGAGGGGAAGAGAAATTCCAGAAAGGACTGGTCCCACACCTACATGTAGCAGTTAAAAATAAGCAGGGTAATAGAACAACAGTTTTAAAAAATGAAAAAATAAGTAAATAAAAGTCACACCGCTGCCTGGAATTCCACCAGATTATAACCCTTTCTATACATGCAAATCAAAGCCTCAATGAGATATTACATCATTCTTGTTAGAATGACTATGATCAGAAAGACAAGAAACAACAAGTACTGGCAAGGATGTGAAGAAAGGAGGACCCTTGTACACTGTTGGTGGGAAGGCAAATTGATATAGCCACTTTGGAAAACAGTAAGGAGGTTCCTCAAAATATTAGAAATAAAATTCCCAGGCCCTGGCTGGTGGCACAGTAGATAAGGCGCTGGCCTGCGAACCCAAAGGTTGCTGGTTCGATTCCCCAGCCAGGGCACATAACCATGTTGCAAGCCAGGTCTCCAGCTAGGTCTGCGGCTGGAGGCAGGTGAACAGCAACCATACATGATGCCTCTCTCTCTGTGCCTCTCTCCCTACTCTTCTCTCTAAAAATAATAAATGAAATCTTAAAAAATAAAAAAGGAAAGAAATAGAATTCCCACATGATCCAGCAATTCCAGTTTTGGGTATATAATCAAAGGAAATGAAATCACTATCTTGAAGATATATCTGTACCCCCTTGTTCACTGAAGCATTGCAATAGTCAAGACATGTTAACAACCTAATTATCCATCAACAGATGAATAGATAAGGAAAATCTGGCATGTGAAATGTAGTATTTTTCAGCTATAAAAAAGAAAGAAAATCCCAAGGAAGTCAAAGTAGACCAATCTAAGAAGCAGAAACAAACAAGAAGAGTCATCTAAAATGGGAAAAGAAAGAAACAAACCCCCATTAAAAGGAAAGGAGGAATCCCCAGAAAGAGTGGTAAATGAAATAGAGGCAAGCAAACTTTCAGACATGGAATTCAAAATGATTACAAAGAAGCTCAATGAGCTCAGTGAGTTCAAAGAAAACTACAAGCAATTCCAGGGGAACTACAAAGAACTCCAGGGAAGCTACAAGGAACTTACTGAGAACTACACCAGCATTAAAAAGGACATAGAAACTATCAATAAAAGCCAGGAGAAAATGAATACAATTTCTGAAATGAAGAACACAGTAGAAGGAAACAAAAGCAGGTTAGAGAAAGCAGAGACTGGATCAGTGAGCTAGAGGAAAAGAGAAAAAATTCCCAGATAGGGCAACAAAACAAAAGAAGACAAAAAGGATGAAGAGGTTTTAAGGGAACTTCAGGACAACATGAAACATAATAATATCCATGTCCTAAAGATACAAGAAGAAGAAGAGGAGCAAGGGATAGAAAACCTCTTTGAAAATGTAATGACAGCCCTAGCTGGTGTGGCTCAGTGGATTGGTGCTGGTCTGTAAACCCAAAGATCGTTGGTTTGATTCCCCAGTCAGGGCACATAACCAGGTTGCAAGCCAGGTCTCTAGCCAGGGCCTTCCCTGGGGGCAGGTGAAAAGCAACCATATACTAATGTCTCTCTCTCTCTTTTGTCCTCCTCCCCTGCTCTTCTCTCTGAAAATAATAAATAAAATATTTTTTTAAAAAAAGGTAATGACAGAAAACTTACGTAACTTGAGGACAGAAAAAGTCATACAAGTTCAGAAAGCACAGAGGGTCAATCAAGGTAAACCCAAAAAGGCCCACTCCAAGATACATCATCATTAAAGTAGCAAATTTCAAAGACAAAGACAGAATCCTAAAAGCAGCAAGAGAGAAACAGCCAATAACATACAAGGGGACTCCAATAAGGTAATCAACTGATTTCTCAACTGAAGCACTACAAGCCAGAAGGGAACAGCAAAAAAATATTCCAACCAATGTAAAACAAAGGCCTACAACCAAGCCTACTCTACCCAGCAAGGCTCTCCTTCAAAATGGAAAGTGAAATAAGAAGTTTCTTAGACAAAAGAATGCTAAAAGACTACATCTCCACCAAACCAGCATTGCAAGAGATGCTAAAGGGTCTGTTTTAAGAAGATGAAGAAACAGAGACAGAGAGGAACACAGGTACAAAGGGGGAAAATGACAATGAATAAGTACCTATCAATAATAACCTTAAATGTAAATGGATTAAATGTACCAATCAAAAGACATAGGGTAGCTGAATGGATAAGAACAAACTTTAATTTATGAATGCTTTAAAATAATCTTATTATAAGTATATTTTACTCAATAATGTATAGTTTTATATTTTTGTTGTATCTGCATTACTGCAGGTTAAGTTTTCTTACACTGGAATAATTTCCTAAGTTGGAAAAATCAAGTTACTTGCAATAATTCTTAAAAAAGTCAAATGCAGGTAAGGAAAAAAAAGAAAATGTGAATATATATTACACAGAATACATGCTGTCTTTCTTACTGTTATGTGTGTTCCTTTATGGGTGTATAATACATAAATTTTATTAGCAATTTGTGCTTTAAATATCAACCAACTGGTAGGTGATAAGTTAAGAAATTTGTCAATCTTTAGGTTAGAAAAGATGCTGAGAGTGAAGACTAATCTGGATGGAAGTTACCAACTACTAATCTATATGATTCATGTACACAGACAATATATATTCTCATATTAGTACTTAAATTAGATGAGATTCCTTTCAAATAGACAGTGGAAATAGACACTTCTAGCAATTCCAAACTGAGGGAAATGTATTAATGCTATAGTAAACTTCATTATTCAAATGTGAACATACATAATCTCTACCTCAACAGACTCTTAAATAGTTCAGTGGTTAGTTCAAGACCACATAGGACGTCAACTACAAATTCAAAAATGAGCTAGAATACTACTCTACATAACTATTTAAATCCTTACGGTTTGTTGTTCTTTTTTCCCACCTCAAATTGGTAGATATCATAATTTCTATTCCATGGGGACCAGCTGAGCACTGCAACTGCCATTATTTCTGAAGGCTTCAATAGTAAAACATATATAGAGAAGAAACATAGGGTATTGAAAGAAAGAAGACCTCTGCATAGCGAAAAAAAAAAATTCCCTGGCTGGTGTGGCTCAGTGGATTGAGCACTGGCCTGCAAACCCAAGTGTAGCTGGTGTGATTCCCAGTCAGGGTACATAACCTGGTTGCAAGCTAGGTCTTCAGCCTTCAGCTGGAGGCAGGTGAAGGACAACCATACATTGTTTCTGTCCTTCTCTTCCTCCCTCCCTACCCTTGACCCTAAAAATAATACAAAAATCTTAAAAAAAGAAAAATCAATCTACTAGGATGGAAAACTCCAAGAAGAATAAGTTGTAGTTCCAGTAGCTCAAAATAAAGTTGAGTTGTATTATTGGAGAGGATGGAATGTTACTGATGAGCCAAATTCATTTTTTTTTTCAAATTCATTTTTTACTATGGATTTGGCACCATCTCTAGGACAGCTTTCATAAAAATAAGTTCTGCCATACACCATTTCTGTGATATATTTCACAAAACTAGCATTGCAGAGTAAACTAAGTTTTAAAGAAAAATGCTTAATTTACTACAACATATCTAAAATATTATCATTTAATATGTAATAATTATATAATCTATTGACATATTTCAAGTTTTCTTATTAATTCTTCAAAATCCAGTATGTACTTGATAGTATATCACAATTTGGACTAGCCACATTTTAAGTGGCTACCATATTGACCACTGCAAATGTAAAGGAAAAAAAAAAGACTAAATCTTTGGGGAATGAATAAATAAATACATAAATAAATAAACTTAAAATTAGAAAGTACTCTTATATTAACCAGTGTACTGTTCTTATAGTTGTATAGACATATATTTATTATTTATACAATCTTGAATCAGTTACTTAATGAATATCAAATCTTGATAAAATACTAAAATTGTAGACAGAAACATCATTGTATTTTGCAGTTGCCCTATATTCTTCCTCTTATTTTTAGGACATCTAATCAAGTTATTAAGCAAATTGCTAAATGCTAGACTAACAAGGCACTACTGACTATGCTCAAACTGTCCTAGTTCTCTGACCAACAAACACTAGGTTTTCTTGGATTGGGTCTATGACTTCTGGAGAGCCAATGGCATGTTTTTGGAGGTGTGAAAATTCTTCATAATAATTAAAAATTTTGTATTTGCAATTTGATAACTTAAAAACATCATGATTTAAAAAAAAAAATCATGATTAGCCCCGGCCCCCTGGGTGCACACAGAGGAGCAAATAATAATTTCACGCACAGATCCAGGAAGTAAACAAAGTGCACCTCTACACCACAGAAGGTCACACCACAAAGACAGTAAGTCAAAGCAGACCAATCTAAGAAGCAGAAACAAACAAGAGCCACCTAAAATGGGGGGACAAAGAAATAAACCCTCAGCAAATGGAAAGGAGGAATCCCCAGGAAGAGTGCAAAATGAAATACAGGCAAGCACCCTCTCAGACAGGGAATTCAAAATAATGATGATAGAGAAGCTTAATGAGCTCAAAGAAAACTACAAACAACTCCAGGTAAGCTACAAGGAACTTACTGAGAACTACACAAGCATTAAAAAGGACATAGAAACCATCAATAAGAACCAGGAGGAAATGAGAATGCAATCAAAAGCAGGCAAGAGAAAGCAGTGTATCAGATTGTCAAGCTGGAGGTCAATGTAGAAAAAAATTCCCAGGCAATGCAACGAAATGAAGAAAGACTAAAAATGAATGAAGAGGTTTTAAGAGAGCTGCAAGACAACATGAAATGTAATAACATCTGTATCACAGGGATACCAAAAGGAGAAGAGGAGGAGCAAGGGATAGAAAACCTGTTTGGAACAGTAATGACAGAAAACTTCCCTAACTTGAGGAGAAAAAAAGGCATGCAAGTTCAGGAAGCACAGAGTGTCCCAAGGAAGATGAATCCAAACAGACCCACTCCAAGACACATCATAATGAAAATGGCAAATTTCAAAGACAAGGAGAGAATCCTAAAAGCAGCAAGTGAGAAACAGGTAATTACAAACAAGGGGGCTCCTATAAGGTTATCAGCTGATTTCTCAACAGTAACACAACAAGCTAGAAGGGAATGGCAAAAAATATTTCAAGCAATGAAAAGCAAAGGCCTGCAACCAAGAATACTCTACTCAGCAAGGCTGTCATTCAAAATAGGAGGTGAAATAAGGAGTTTCCTAGACAAAAGAAGTCTAAAAGAATACATCTCCATCAAACCAGCATTGCAAGAGATGCTAAAGGGTCTGCTTTAAGAAGATGAAGAAACAGACAGATAGGAACACAGGTACAAAGGAAAAAATAGATAATGAATTAAGTACCTATCAATAATAATCTTAAAGGTAAATGTATTAAATGTACCAATCAAAGTTGGATAAGAACTAACCTTAACTTAAGAATGCTTTAGAATGATCTTTTTATAAATAGATTTTACTAAATAAGGTATAATTTTGTATATTGTATCTGCATTACTGCAGGTTAAGCTTTCTTAGATTGGAATTATTTCACAATATGGGAAAATCATGTTCTGATAACTCAGAAAAATCTAATGCAGTTAAGAAAGAAGAAAAAAGTAAGAAAATGTGGATGTATATTACATAGAAGACATGCTATCTTTCTTATTCACTGTTACAAAATATGTGCTTATTTGTGGGTGTATAATATATAGATTTTGTTAGCAATTTATGTTTTAAAGAGCAACCAAGTGGTCATGGGTATGTTGTGAAATCAATCAATCTTTAGGTTAGAAGAGATTCTGAGAATGAAGACCAATTTGGATGGAAGTTGCAAACTACTAAACTATATGATTAATGTACATAGACAATATATATTCTCATATTAGCATGTAAATTAGATGAGATTCCTTTCAAATAGATTCCTTTCAAATAACATTTCCAGTTATGAAGACCCCCAAACTGGGGATGCTTGGGAAAAGGAATTAATGCTATAGTAAACTTTATGATTGAAATGTGAACATACCTAATCTCTACCTCAACAGACTCTTAAATAGTTCAGGGGTTAGTTTAGGACCATACAGGAAGTCAACTACAAGTTCAAAAAATAGCTAGAATACCATTATACAAAATTACTTAAATCCTAGGTATTTTTTTTACCTCAACTTAGTAGACATAACAATTTCATTCTCTGGGGACCGGCTGAGCACTGCAAGTGCCATTATTTCTGAAGGCTTCAACTTGTAAAACACATGTAAAGGAAAAACAGGGTATTGAAAGAAGTAAGACCTGTGCACAGCCTAAATAAATCTACTCTTTAAGATGGAAAATGCCAAAAAAATAAGTTGTAGTTCCAGTGGCTTAAAATTAAGTTGAATTATATTATTTGAGGGGAGAGGATCTGACTCAAAAATCAAATTCCTTTTTTACTATGGGTTTGGCATTGTCTCTAGGATAACTTTCACAAAAATGAGTTCTGCAATACACCATTTCTGTGATATATTTTACAAAAATAGCATTCCAGAGTAAAATCAGTATTAAAGAAGAAAAACTGCTTAATCTTGCTACAATATATCTAAAATACAATCATTTAACATGTAATAATTATGTAAGCTATTGGCACATTTTGAATTTTTTGTAATAACTCTTCAAAGTCCAGTATGTACTTTAAATATGTGTAAAAATAATGTATGTTTATAAATGTATTTTTGCATGTGTTTGGTAATATTGCAATTCATATTACTTAAAAAGAGTAATTCTTTAAACAAATGAATTAATGTAGGCATTCTGAAATAACAAAGAGAAAACTTTGTATTAATATGTTTTGAGATGCTGACAGAAGGCAGTAATTAAATGGTGAATTGTCTAGAAGTGAAAGGGGGAAAAAAGTACACACTGGTGGTATTGACTAGACAAGGCGATGTTAAGAAGAATAAAGGAAAGGAGAAGACAAAGAACTCACATGCATGACTCATGGACATGAACTAAGGGGGACACTGCTGGAGGGAACGAGGGATACCATGTGGAGGGGGGCAAGAGGGGAAAAACTGGGACAACTGTAATAGCAAAATAAATAAAATGTATTAAAAATAATAAATATGTAAAATTTTAAAAATGATTATTGATAGTATGAATGGGCTGATAACCATTTTATTATTGGTGTCCACATTTTCACTATGGTTACAATTTTATTAAATGTCAAGAAATATGACTTTGTCTCAGGAATGGGCAAAACAGATATATACTTTATATGAGAATGGTGCTTTTCTGAAAAATAAAGACTAATTGACATTGTGCAAAAAAAAAAAAAAAGTAAGACCGAAAATAGAACAAAGAATATTGGGAAAAGGAATAAAAAGTCAGAAGAATGTGAATAAAGAAAGAAATCAAATTTAAAAAACAGAGACTTTCAATTAGGAGGTAGTAAGCCGGAAAGAGCATGGCTCTTGCCTTAATGATCATTCGTAAAAGCTGAATAAACTAGAAAATCATAATTTTTGAATAAATAAGAGAGCCAAGGTTATGCAGCAGCCAAAAATACTAAAATGTAAGGGGAGCTATAACAGGAGTACAGGCTTACCTGAGGCAGAGCTCAGAAAAAAAACAGGTCCAAACAAGCAAGGAAGAATGTGCTTAAATTTTTAATGAATTGCTAAAATCCAAGGGGAGTTTGTACCCTCATAGGCTATTCTCATCTCCACCAGGGGCTCACAACACTGGACAAAGAGCAAGACATCAGAGAAAGCTTCACAATGGCAAAAGCATGAGAATGGGGAGAAGCTGCCACTAGAAAAAGCATGGAATACCACTCAAGACTACTCCCTTAAGGAACAAAAGCCTTAAACAACTGGAAGACAGATGAAAAGTCCTGTTGCCCAAGAATACAGATGAAGACCCATGAAAGACTGAGAAAAGGTAAAAGAAACATCCTGCTATCCCCTAGGAAGAAGCAGAAAATCACTGATCAAGACCACTCCTTAGATCCTGCTGTTGGGAGAGAAGGACAAAGATACAAGGTAGAGCTGGGTTGCCTTGGCAGGAAGGGCAGGGTCACTGAGAAAGCACTATGTCCAAGACCCAGCAACACAGGGTTGGACCAGAATCAGAAATTCATTCCCTACCTCAACATAATAAAGGTCATATATAACAAACCCACGGCCAACATCATATGCAATGGGCAAAAACTAAAAGCTTTCCCCTAAGATAAGGAACAAGACAGAAATGTCTGCTTTCACCTCTTATATACTGGAAGTCCTAGCTACAGGAATCAGACAAGAAGAAATAAAAGTCATCCAGATTGGAAAAGAGGACATAAAACTGTTATTAGCAGATGACATGATACTGTACATATAAAACCACAAATACTCCACCAAAAAACTACTAAACTGGTAAGTGAATTTGGTAAAGTAGCAGGAAACAAAATTAATATTCAGGAATTGGTGGCATTTTCATATACCAATAGTGAGCTATCAGAAAAAGAAATTAAGAAAAACCCATTTACTATTGCAGCTAATAATAATAAACAACCTAGGAATAAATTTAACCAAGGAGGTAAAAGACCTATACTCAAAAAAAAAAAAAAAAAAAAAGGGACAGAATATTGAAGAAAGAAACTGAGGAAGATACAAATAAGTGGAAGCATATACTGTGCTTGTGGACTGAAAGAATTAACATAATTAAAATGTCCATACTACTCAAAGCAATCTATAGATTCAACACATATCCTATTAAAATACCCATGGCATATTTCACAGACCTATTAAAAATATTCAAAAATTTATGTGGAACCAAAAAAGACCCTGAAAAATCTCAACAATCTTATGGAAGAATAAAGTTGGGGCTATCATACCACCTGATTTTCAACTATACTATAAGGCCATTGTTATCAAAACAGCCTTGAACCGGCATAAGAGAGGCATATAAATCAATGGAACAGAATAGATAGCCCATGCATAAATCCATGCATTCTGGTCAATTAATATTTGACAAAGGAGGCAAGAATACACAATGGAGTAAAGACAGTTTCTTCACTAAATGGTGGTGGGAAAATTGGACAGGAATTTGCAAAATAAAACTAAACTAGACCGGCAACTGACATCATACACAATAATAAACTCAAAATGGATAAAAGACTTGTATTTTATGTTTTGGAAAAAAGACTTAAATATAAGTAAAAAAAAAAACAAAAATCCTAGAAAAAAACATAGGCAGTAAAATCTCAGATATCTCTTGTAGCAATATTTTTGCTAATACATCTTCTCAGGCAACGGAAACAAAGGAAAATATAAACAAATCAAACTACATCAAAATAAAACCCTTTTGCATGGCAAAAGAAACCATCAACAAAATGAAAAGGCAATCCACTGAATGTGAAAACATTCACCAATGATACATCTGATAAGGGGTTAATTTCCAAAATATATTAAGACCTTATATAACTCAATACCATGAAGACAAATCACCCAATGTAAAAATGGGCAAAGGATATGAATAGACGCTTCTTCAAAGAAGACATACAGATGGCCAATAGACATGAAAAGATGCTCAAGGTCACTATCAGAGAGATGCAAATTAAAACCACAATGAGACATCACCTCACACCTATCAGAGCAGCTATCATCAATAAATTGACAAACAAGTATTGGTGAGGATTTGAAGAAAAGAGAACCCTACCGCATTGTTGGTGTGAATGCAAACTAGTGGATCCACTGTGGAAAACAGTATGGCGCTTCCTCAAAATATTAAAAATAGAACTATCTTTTGAGCCAGCAATCCCACTTCTGGGAATATGTTCAAAGAAATCTGAAACATTAATTCAAAAGAATATATACACCTCTATGTTCATTGCAGTGTTATTTACAATAGCCATGATCTGGAATCAGCCTAAGTCCTCATCAATAGATGAGTGGATAAAAAAGCTGTGGTACATTTACACAAAATACTATGCAGCAGTAAAGAAAAAAAAAAAATTTTACTTTTTCGTAATAGCATGGACCTAGAAAGTATGAAGCTAAGTGAAATAATCCAATCAGAGAAAGATACCACATGATCTAACTTATATGTGGAATGTAATGAACAAAATAATTTAACAAATAGAAGCTTAAGTACATAGAACAGAATAACAGCTGTCAAAAGGGTGAGAGTTGGGGGCTGAGTAAAAAAATGTAAAGGGATTAAACAAAACATACTATATGATACGTAGACATGGTCAACAGTATGGTGATAGCTAGAGAGAATGGGGGTGGGAAGAGGTAGAAATGGGCAAAGGGGATATAGGGAGACTTGACTTTGGAAGATGAGCACATGATACACGATGAAGATGACATTTTATTGAGTTGTACATACACTTGAAATCTGTATGGTTTTATTAATCAATGTCATCACAATAAAATCAGTTGTAAAAAAGAAACTCATTCCTGGTCCTACTAGGACATACCAGATAACAACCAACAGAGTGTGTACAAATTGGGCAGGTGCAAGAACATGAAGAGAAACTCTCTTTGAGGTGCAGAGTGAAGGGTTAAAGCTGATAATAGAGCAGGAATATTGAGGAAAACTGGCAACCTACTTCCCACCACAAGCACCAGGTAATGCCACAGCAATTTGAAGCCAGTAGTGACCTGAAGATAATGACAGCAATAAAGAGCTTGAATCCAGCTCATTGTCTGACAAGACTGACTCTACTCTGCACACTCCCCTGAACTCAGTAAAGATCTAGGAAAATAGATGGTGACAGAGTAAACAGCAGTTCTGATGGTGTTCTTGAGTAACAGAGCAGCTGGAGGATAGGATAGGGGGCACGAGATGTCTGCAGATCCCTAAGAATTGGAGCAGTCAGCATCTGGATTCAGAGAAGCACAGCCTAGAGGCAGCAGAGACCAACAGGAGAGGTGAGACAGTTCTAAACCAGCTGGTGTGCCAAAGTCTGCTCTGGGCAGTGGCAGCTCTACCCAGAGGGGCATCTCTAACTGAAGACAGCTCCAGGCTCCCTGGCAACTAGAAATCTGAACAGTGAAGTATGGGCAGTGAGGGCAAAAGCTGGAGGGAACGAAGAACTGAACTCCTGCAGGGGAAGGACTGTGTGAGAGCTTCATTACTGAGACAGAGAGACAGGAAGCTCCTCACTGGGCCAGAGGTGGAGAAGAGACCCGCGAGGAGCAGAAGCAGAGGAGTGGGTAAGTGCAACAGCCGGAGCTGTGGAGCTGCAAGAGGGCCGAAAATGGTGCCACTGCGCCACCTGGGAGAGGGCGGCTCAGTGCCACACAGAGGGGAAAGGCCCAACCCTGCACACCCATACCGGTGGCAGGCTCCTACAAAATCTCGAAACTGCCACGAACTTGCAGCTGGTGCAACTGGCGCACCTATTGCAGGCAAAAAAGGCCTCCTCTAGGAGCTGGAGGGGGAGAAGTAGCATTAGCCGGCAACCTGCTCCGCAGACCCTCTGGGGAGCCAGGCACACATCACAGAGGCTGCCGTGAAAAACTCCTCAAAGAGCTGGAATGGTTGGAGGGTTGGCCTTCGCCCGGGGGTGCCAGTTGCTGTTAGCGGACAGGGGCTACCTCCTCTGGGAACTGCGGGGGTAGGGCCAGCCATCACAGCAGCCAACAAAGTTACAGGCCACCCCGCATTGGAGTCAAGAGCCGGCTCCAGACAGGAACCTCCTCTAGGAGCTGGAGGGGGAGGGGCAGCCATAGACACCACAGAAGCATCCTGCTGGGCTTCACACAAAACCAGTAAGAGAAAGGAGGGCCCCAAAACACCAGAAACACAGAAACCCAGCTAGGCTATTGGAGGCCCAGCCTACCTGGGGGCTGACACTCAGAATCAGCCTTGACTGTGACAACCATAGGCCCTGCCACTCCAAGACCACACAGCTAGACTGCAGAACAAGAAAAAGAGGCAGACTCAGGAAATGGATTGCTGCTAATATCAAGCACCTGAATTACACCGAGAGCTAGTTGAACTATTAATCCCTAACATATCCTTTCCAAAAGTTACTTCCAACCCTCACAATTAATGCATTTTAAGTAAATACTGTTTATAACATAGTGTATCCCAACTCACTTATTTTTACTCTTCCCCTATCTCAATCCACCTAAATACCCAAGACCCTCCTCCTACTCTTGTTTAAAAATCTACTCACTCTTCTGCTACAACTCATTCCCAGTCCTTAACCTAAGTATTCCTCCCCTTCCCAGCCACCTAACCCCTTTCCTTTTTTTCTTTCTTTTCTTTCTCCTAAAAGCACGCAAATCCTGGCTCCACCTGGACCAATCAGGAATCGTTAAGGGTGAACAGGGAGGTAGATGCGGCAACTATATAAATAGGCTTATAATGTTCACTCGTACTTGAGGCTTTCTGATTCTCCTTCTCCTCATTTCTATAGAATAGATAAATTGGTTTTCTCATATCCCGGCTACCTTTGCTACTTCTCAGCACCCTTCAAAATTATCTATACTTTAGTCAACTTAATCATTTTCCCCCCTCATACAACAGTCTTAATATATCTATATCTGTATTAAGACTGGTTCAGTTGCAGCTGAGGGTGTGATTAAAAGCAGGGGTTACCTTGGAGGGTATGGGTATATAGTTACATTCATAGGCAATCAAAAAGGGAATTAAAAAAGAAATATATATCTGAAGGTGTGGTTATTTTGCCTAGACTGGTGGTTCTGTTTTAGGAGCAGCTCAAAAACAGTGTATGAGAAAGGATAGAAGGAATGTCTCCCAATCAGCCACTGGACGCAAAGGATCAACATACACGACCAATCCAAAATACAAGCAGTCAGCCCAAGTTAAAAACATAAAGGCCACCCCAAAAGCAACAAGTGGAGAAAATCTAGGAGACTGCAAAACTGAACTCCACAAATCTCCTAACTGAACTCCAAATCTCCTCAACTCAGGCAAGGAAGCAAAGCAGATTAATCCAAGGGACAAAAAAAAAAAAAACAAGCAACAACAGAACCCAAAATGGGGGAAAAAATAATCAGTCCATCAGCAAAAGGAAAGGAAAAAACCCCAGAAAGATCACAAAATGAAACAGAAGCACACAATATATCAGATAAGGAATTCAAAAGAATGATGATAGAGAAGCTCAAGGAGATCAGCCAGCTCAAAGAAAACTATAAACAACTCCAGGGAAGTTACAAGGAATTTACTGAGAGCTACACCAGCATCAAAAAGGACTTAGAAACTATCAGTAAGAGCCAGGAGGAAATGAATACAATTTCTGAATTGAAGAATACAGTAGAAGGAATCAACAGTAGACTAGAGGAAGCAGAGGACCAGATCAGCAAGTTGGAGGACAATATAGACAAATACTCCAAGACAGTACAAGAGAATGAAAAAAGGCTGAACAAGATTGAAGAGGGTTTAAGAAAGCTGCAGGACAACATGAAACACAATAACATCCGTATCATAGGGATACCAGAAGGAAAACAGAAACAAAGAATGGAAAACCTGTTCAAAAAAGTAATGAGAGAAAATTTCCCTAACATGATGAGTGAAAACATTACTCAAGTTCAGGAAGCACAGTGGGTCCCTATGAAGATCAACCCAAACAGACCCACTCCAAGACACATCATAATTAAAATGGCAAATTTCAAAGACAAAGAGAGAATCCTAAAAGCATCAACAGTGAAACAGCAAATAACATATAAGAGGGCTCCGATAAGACTATCAAATGATTATTCAACAGAAACAATTCAAGCCAGAAGGGAATGGCAAAAAGTATTTCAAATAATGGGAAACAAAGGCCTGCAACCAAGAATACTCTACCTAGGAAGGCTCTCATTCAAAATGGAAGGAGAAATAAGGAGTTCCCAGACAAAAGAAGACTAAAAAACTACATCTCTACCAAACCAGTATTTCAAGAAATGCTAAAGGGTCTGCTTTTAAAGAAAAAAGCATGAAGAAACAGAGAGAGACAAAGAGGAACACAGGTACAAATTGGGGTACAAATAAGTATCAATCAATAATAACCTTAAATGTAAATGGATTAAATACACCAATCAAAAGACATAGGGTAGCCGAATGAATAAGAAAACATGACCTACATATATGCTGTCTTCAACAGACCCACCTCAGAACAAAAGATGGACACAGTTTGAAAGTGAAGGGATGGAAATTTTTTATCAAGCAAATGGACATGAAAAAGGCTGGAGTAGCAATACTTATTTTACAAAATAAGATTTTGTAAGATTTTGTAAAATAGATTTTACAATGAAGGCCATAAAAAAAGATAAAGAAGGACATTTCATAATACTTAAGGGAACAATCTATCAAGAAGCAATAGGGAACTTTCCAGAACACTCTGCAAGCGGCAGGGGAGCGGCGGTGGCTAGGCAGCTTCTGGCCCTGCGTGCACAATGTGCACTTTCCCGCTCCTCCTCATCTGCCTGGCCCACTCACCGGCTGTAAAAAATGGTGAAATAAACCACTTACTATGATGTTTTGGGGATCAAACCCAGTGCCACCGAGGAAGAATTGAAAAAGGCCTACAGGAAGCTGGCCTTGAAGTACCATCCTGATAAGAATCCAAATGAAGGAGAGAAGTTTAAACAGATTTCTCAAGCTTACGAAGTGCTCTCTGATGCAAAGAAAAGGGAATTATATGATAAAGGAGGAGAACAGGCAATTAAAGAAGGTGGAGCAGGTGGTGGTTTTGGCTCCCCCAGGACATCTTTGATATGCTTTTTGGAGGAGGAGGAAGGATGCAGAGGGAAAGGAGAGGTAAAAATGTTGTGCATCAGCTCTCAGTAACCTTAGAAGACTTGTATAACAGTGCAACAAGAAAACTAGCTCTGCAAAAGAATGTGATTTGTGACAAATGTGAAGGCAGAGGTGGTAAGAAGGGAGTAGTAGAGTGCTGTCCCAATTGCCGAGGAACTGGGATGTAAATGAGAATTCATCAGATAGGACCTGGAATGGTTCAGCAGATTCAGTCTGTGTGCACGGAGTGCCAGGGCCATGGGGAACGGATCAGTGCTAAAGATAGATGTAAAAGCTGCAATGGAAGGAAGGTAGTTCGAGAGAAGAAGATTCTAGAAGTTCATATTGACAAAGGCATGAAGGATGGCCAGAAGAAAACATTCCATAGTGAAGGAGACCAAGAAACAGGACTAGAGCCAGGAGATATTATCATTGTTTTAGATCAGAAGAACCATACTGTTTTCACTCGGCAAGTAGAAGACCATTTCATGCGTATGGACATACAGCTGGCTGAGGCATTGTGTGGCTTTCAAAAGCCAATAGCTACTCTTGACAACCAAACCATAGTCATCACTTCACATCCAGGTCAGATTGTCAAGCATGGAGATATCAAGTGTGTGCTAAATGAAGGCATGCCAATTAATCGTAGACCATATGAAAAGGGTCACCTACTCATTGAATTTAAGGTAAACTTCCCTAGAATGGCTTTCTCTCTCCTGATAAACTCTCTTTGCTGGAAAAACTACTACCTGAAAGGAAGGAAGTGGAAGTGATTGATGAAATGGAACAGGTAGAACTGGTGGACTTTGATCCAAATCAAGAAAGACAGCGCCATTACAATGGAGAAGCATATGAGGATGATGAACATCATCCCAGGGGTGGTGTTCAGTGTCAGACCTCTTAATGGGGCCAGTGAATAACGTTGCTGGCATTTTATATATAGTAGTGAATGAGGGAAGGACTATAATCATAATATGCTCACTACTTGCTATTGTTTTTGTTTTAATAATTCAACAATAGTAGTGTATTAAAAGCTAAATGAAGAATAAACTCAAAATATAAAAGCTCAAAAAAAAAAGAAGAAGAAATAACTCTGGTAAACATATATAACATATATGCACTCAACATAGGTGGACTTCAAGAAGGATACAGACAGCAACACACTAATAGTAGGGGATTTTAATACCTCGCTATCAACAACAGATAGATCTTCCAAACAAAAAATCACCAAAGATGCTGTGGCATTGAACAACACTCTAGAGGAAATGGACCTAAATGATATATACAGAGTCTTTTACCCCAAAGAAGCAAAATACATTCTTTTCAAATGCACATGGATCATTCTCTATGGTAGGTCACAAGACAAGCCTCCACAAATACAGAAAAAATGAAATCATACCAAGCATCTTTTCAGATCATAATGGCTTGAAACTAGAAACCAATCTCAAGGGAAAAAAACAAAAATACTCTAACTCATGGAGATTGAATAACATGCATTTAAGTAATGGGTTAATAAAGACATCAAAGATGAAATCAAAAAAGTTCCTTGAAACAAATAACAATGAACAAACAACAGTCCAAAACCTATGGGGAACAGCAAAGGCGGTGCTCAGACGGAAATTTATAGCAATTCAGGCCTACCACAAAGGTCACAAGAAGTTTATACAAACAACCTAACCATAAAGCTTCAAGAACTAGAGGAGCAACAACAAACAAAGCCCAGCGCAAGTAGAAGTAAAGAAATCATAAAGATCAGAGTAGAACTAAATAACTTAGAGACTCAAACTATGATTCAAAAGATCAACAAGTCCAGGAGCTGGTTCTTTGAAAAAAATAAACAAAGTTGACAAGCCTTTATCCAGATTCATCAAGAAAAATGAGAGGACCCAAATAAACAGAATCAGAACTAACCGAGGAGAAATCACAAACGATACTTCAGAAATACAGAAAACTGTAAGAAATTATTACAAACAACTATATGACAAGCAATATGACAACCTGGGTGAATGGACACATTTCTGGAAAGGTATAATCTACCAAAACTGAACCCAGAAGAAGCAGAAAGCCTGAATAGGCCAATAACAACTAGTGAAATTGAAGAAGTAATTCAAAATCTCCCAAAGCACAAAAGCCCTGGACTTGATGGATACACAGGTGGATTTTACCAAACATTTAAAGAACAACTAACTCCTATCCTTCTCAACCTATACCAAAAAATCCAAGAAGAGGGAAGACTCCCAAACTCTTTCTATGAGGCCAATATTATTCTAATGCCAAAACCAGGGCAAGACACAACTAAGAGAGAAAGCTACAGGCCAATATCTCTGATGAACATAGATGTTAAGATTCTCAACAAAATATTGGCCAACCAGTTTCGGCAGTACATTACAAAAATCATACCATGTTCAAGTGGGTTTTATCCCAGGGATGCAAGGATGGTACAACATTCATAAATCAATCAATGTAATACACCACATCAACAAATTGAAAGACAAAAACCACGCGATCATATCAATAGATGCTGAAAAAGCACTTGATAAAGTACAGCAACCTTTTATGATAAAAACCCTCAGCAAAATGGGAATAGAGGGAGCATACCTCAACCTCATAAAGGCCATCTATGAGAAACCTGAAGCCAACATCATACTTAACAGACAAAAACTAAAAGCTTTTCCCTTAAGATCAGGAACAAGACAAGGCTGGCCACTTTCTCCACTCCTGTTCAACATAGTCTTGGAAGTTCTAGCCATAGCCATCAGAGAAGAAAAAGGAATCAAAGGTATCCAATTTGGAAAGGAGGAAGTCAAACTGTCATTATTTGCAGATGATATGATAATGTACATACAAAACCTGATAGGCTCCAACAAAAACTTACTCAACCTAATAAGCAAGTTTAGTAAAATAGCTAAATATAAAGTCAATATCCTGAAATCAAAAGCATTTTTATATACCAATAATGAAACAACAGAAATAGAAGTGAAAAAACAAATCCCATTCACCATAGCAACAAGAAAAATTAAGTATCTAGGAATAAACTTAACTAAGGAGGTCAAAGACCTGTACTCAGAAAACTACAGAACAATGATGAAAGAAATCAAGAACATACAAATAAATGGAAGCATATACCATGTGCATGGATGGGAAGAATTAACATCATTAAAATGTCCATACTACCCAAAGCAATCTACAGATTCAATGCAATCCCAATTAAAATACCAATGGCAGACTTCACAGAAATTGAAAACATACTTCAAAAATTTATATGGAGCCAAAAATGCCCACGAATAGCCACAGCAACCTTGAGAAAGAAGAACAAGGTAGGCGGAATCACAATACCGGACTTCAAACAATACTACAAGGCTACTGTCATCAAAACAGCCTGGTACTGGCATAAGAATACACATATAGATCAATGGAACAGAATAGAGAGCCCAGAAATTAACCCAGGACTCTATTGTCAATTAATATTCAACAAAGGGGGAAGGAACATCAAATGGAGTAAAAACAGTCTCTTCAACAAATGGTGTTGGGAGAACTGGACAGCAACATGCAAAAAGATAAAACTAGACCACCAACTTACACCATACACCAGAATAAATTCAAGATGGATAAAGGACTTAAACATAAGCAGTGTCACCATCAAGGTCCTAGAGAAAAATATAGGCAGTAAACTTTTGGATATCCTATGCAGAAATATGTTTACTGATACTTCACCAAGGGCAAAGGAAATAAAAGAACAAATCAACAAATGGGACTATATCAATTTGAAAAGTTTCTGTTCAGCTAAAGAAAATACCAGCAACATTCAAAGGGAACCAACTCTATGGGAAAACATAATTGCCAATGATACCTCAGACAAGGGTCTGATCTCCAAAATATATAAAGAACTAATGCAACTCAACACCAGGGAGACAGGCAGACCAATTAAAAAATGGGCAGAAGACCTAAACAGACAACTCACTGAGGAAGACATACAAAGGGCCCAGAGACATACGAAAGAATGCTCAACATCACTAGCCATCAGAGAGATGCAAACTAAAACCACAATAAGATACCACCTCACACCTGTCAAAACAGCAATCATCAACAAATCAACAAACAACAAGTGTTGGCAAGGATGTGGGGCAAAGGGAACCCTGGTGCACTGTTGGTGGGAATGCAGGCTGTTGCAGCCACTACGGAAAACAATATGGAGTTTCCTTAAAAAACTAAAAATGGAACTGCCTTTTGGTCCAGCAATTCCACTACTTGGACTATACCCAAAGAATCCTGAAACACCAATTCATAAGAACCTATGTACACCTATGTTCATAGCGGCACTATTTACAATAGCCAAGTGCTGGAAACAGCCTAAGTGCCCATCAGTGGATGATTGGATCAATAAACTTTGGTACATTGACACAATGGAATACTACATAGCAGAAAGAAAGAAGGAACTTGTACCCTTTGCAACAACATGGATGGAACTGGAGAGTATTATGCTTAGTGAAATAAGCCAGTCAGTGAAGGACAAATACCATATGATCTCACCCATTACAGGACAATAAGTAACAAAACAAACAACAAGCAAAACAGAACCAGATATATGAATATACAGGGAATAGGCCTTCAGTGGGCACGTGGAAGTGGGTTGGGGAGGGGGGTAGAGGCAAAGAAGGGGAGCAGTTTATATAAGAACCTAGTAAGGAAGAACCATGGACATGGACAACATGTGGGATTGACTTTGTGGGTAAGTGGGTGGGTGAGGAAGGGGACAGAGGGGAGCAAAAAGGGGATGGATGTAATACAACAACAATAAAATGAAATTAAAAAACAAGATCTAGGAAAATAGGCATGCACGCTTGCAGGTTAAATACTTCAGTCTGTATTGTTCTATATGTAATGCTCAGCATTCAAGCAAAAATTACAATACACAAAAAAGAAAAAATATCCACTATTTAAGAGACAGAGCAATTAATAAAACCAGATTTTTTCATTTACTTAGAGATTCTAAGACTAATGAGGAAAGGTATAAAGTTTGATCATCTAACAAATGTTTTCTTCACTTTGTTGTTAGCTGCTGACCATACCTAGCATCATAGCTAAGATACTGCAAATCTACTCCACTGACAGTAGATTATCTTCATATATATATATATAGTGTCACACATTCATTTACTTAACTATTATAAAACTAAGGTACTAATGGTATGATGGTTAACAGAGGGAAGGGGATGAGGAAGCTGAAGGGGATATAGGGGATCAAATATATGGTGATGGAAAGAGACTAGACTTTGGATGGTGAGCACACAATGCAACTTACAGATGATGTATTAGGAAACTCTACACCTGAAATATATATAATGTTATTAATCAATGTTACCCCAATAAATTTAATTTTTTTAAAAACTAAGATCTTAGTGTTTTTGCTTACCAACTGATACCTTACAGAGTATGAAGAGGTTAGATGTTTGCTTCCCTCTATTCATGTGCTGAGATAGATATAGAGCAAGAAATTAAGCTTTAATTTATAGTCCCATGTTCATTCTATTCCAATATACTCTCTACTGAAATGAGTGGTTTCACCAAGAACCTCTCAATGACATGTTGGTATCTCACCTATAACTCTGCTGAGCCCATCCGGAGAAATGTTCAGGAGAATCTTCTCTATCAGATTTGATCCCACATGGACGCAAATCTTGTATGTTCCATCAACTATGGTCATTGAAGCTGGCCTACAAAAGAGTATATAGCACATGAACTTCAAAAGAGTTCCCCCCAACCTATTTTTTTTTTTTTTTTTAGAATTTATTCATTATTTTCAGAGAGAAGGTCAAGGAGGGAAGAAGAAAGGGAGAGAATGTATGGTTGCCTTTCACCTGCCTCCAACGAAGGACCTGGCTGGAGACCTGGCTTGCAACCTGGTTATGAGCCCTGACTAGGGAATTGAACCAGCGACCTTGGGGTTTGCAGGCCCATGCCTATCCACTAAGCCACCAGCCAGGGTGATTTTCTCATTTTCAAAAATGCATAAATGCAATATAATTTCAAAATACACTGGGTTTTTATGTGGGGTTAATTTTAATTTCTAAAACAATGTTTCAGAACATACTAGAAATAACAGAAGGCTTTTTAAAGAGTGTCAAATTATAAAGTAATAAATTAGATTTATTCCATGTTCATTTTAAAATTTCACATTCTAATACAAGAAAATGTTATTTTACACTGTACATTATTTTTTGAAATAAATTATGATAACTATATATTTCACAATCAAAACTTCAAGTTATTTTTTCCACTGGACTCTTTGCTATCAAAAACAAGTTCTTTGGTGTGCCATTAAATAGGGAAGCAGATAAATAATTTTCAGTACCTCATGCAATGGTATATTATGTGATGTTTAAAAGAGTGAGGGGAAGGGGACAGAGGGGAAAAAAAGAGGGCGGATGTAATACAACAACAATAAAATTAAATTAAAAAAGAGTGAGGAAGATTTCTAAATACTATGAGGGAAGGCACACCATGATATACTCTAAGGAACAAATAATATGAACAAACTATGAACAGTTGAATAGTACTGTTCTATTTATATACTTTTTAAAAAGGAATATGCATGTGCTTGTATGAGCATAATAAACTACTGGAAGAATATGTAAAAACTAAAGCATGGAAGTAGTATTGATGGTGGAGGGGTGGACAAGAAAGAAGACCTTTACTTTTTGTTCTACTCCTTTATAGTTTGCATTTATTATGGTATGTCTTACCTAAAAAATAAATTAATTAAAAATGTTTAAATAAATTAGTTTTTTAATTAAAATTGAGAATAGAATTTAAGAACAGGCTTTTGAATATAGGTGAATTTAGTGAAACAGATAAAGCAATGCTGATTTTCCCCCAAAAAACTCACTAGCTCCTTTACCCAGGGCCTTTCCTCTTCTTTACTCTACAGTCTTGCCCCAAGGCTATCTTTCTCACTTCATTCTTTACTTAAAACAAAAATAATATAGGGTGCACGTGATAAATTGGCAACATTTTAGTAAAATAAACATATCACACAAAGTGTTATATTTTGAAATAAATTTATTCTTATATGTAAGTACATAAATAGTCATTATTTTTTTTTAAAATATTTATTATTTTAAGAAAGGGGAAGGGAGAGAGGCAGAGAGGGAGAGAAACATCAATGTATGGTTGCCTTTAGCCTGCCTCCAGCTGGGGACCTGGCTGGAGACGTGGCTTACAACCTGGTTATGTGCCCTGGCTGGGAATTGAACCAGTGACCTTTGGGTTTGGCAGGCCAGTGCCTTATCCACTGTGCTACCAGCCAGGGGGCATTATTATTTTTTTTTATTTGCTGCAATAATAGACTCTATTTGACTTCAGAATCTTGAGTACACTTTAATTAACTTTTCTTTATCCATGGACATCATAATGTTTTCAATCTTAGCTTTAACAGCCTCATTATTGGAATGAGGTTGTTTATTAACTTCTCTCTCACAAATGCTCCATACATAATAGTCTAAAGGATCTGCATCTGGTGAACTAGGTGGCCAGATTTCCTTTGACCAGAATTCAGGAACATTGACACTGAGACATTCTTGCACCCTTTTGGCGTTATGTGCTGGTGCACCATCTTGTTGGAAGATAAAATGATGTCCATTTGCAACTTGTTTCATTCATGGTACAACTACTTCTCTCAAAACATCAAGGTAAACATCAGCAGTCACCTTCAAGACTTGTGGAAACAAATGTGGGGTCATGATATGGCCTTCATTGCTGACAATATCTAAAACCATCACTGTAGCAAGAAATTTCATTTTCATAACAATTGGGATTTCATTAAGATTTTCACAGAGCCACCTGTTGTTTCTTCTGTTGACTATGTGGTCCTGCTGAAACTTCTTTTTGTCGGAGAAGAAAATCAGAGGGTTTTTCTCTTTGGGATGTTTCAATTTTGTTAACAGTGTCCTTGTTTTTTCAAAGTGCCTTTTCTTTGTCTGCCGTATCATAAGCTGGCCTCTTCTAAGAACATACGATCTGTATCTGATGTCTTCAGCAATAATCTTGCGAACCGTTGCATCTGACATCTGCACTTCTCTTGCTATGGAGCGTACTGACTTTCCTAGATCTTCACTGATGATCTCCTGGGTTCTATGTACAATATCTGGACTTGTGGGATCCTTGCATACCTTATGCATTTCCCTTATTGGTGTGGCAATATCAGAATCAGCATCATACACCTTCTTCACGCTGTCAACTGTACATAAAGGGATGTTACTGAAGTCCACAATTTCCTTAGCAGTTGGCCCTGCATGCAGTCCAGAAATGATGGTTGCTCTAACATTGTATTCCTTTGACATGATGGTTGTTCTCAGAATTTAATACTTTATATATGAAACAATGATGTTAAATCATAACCTTAGAAACATAGTTTTTCAAAATTAATAAGAAGCACATGAACTAAAGAGATGCAACATTATTGCAAATTTATCGTGCATACCCTGTGTGTGCAATTATTTGTACCTATCTACTATGTACAATAAACTATGCTAAGCAGTGGATATTGTAAAATAAAAACATCAAAATGAAGTTGATGTTGTCAAGTAGGTAATCTAAAATGAAGCCTGGAGATCTCCAGGAAACTGAGCTAACACAATCCCTCTAGGTATGAAACTGAATTTTTGAAACTGGACTAAAGCACAAAGAGCCACATCATGATACAATTCCCAGAAATGGCCCTGAATAACTAAACTATTAAGAAATAACATTTTCACCTAGTAAAAGACACAATTAATCATATAGCAAAATGTAAGTCTGCTTGCCAGCCTCAATCACATCTCTTTCAAAATAGCTTATGAAATCCCTTTAGAAATCTGCTTTTTCTGCCTTTATAAACTCTGTCCCTTCCTTTCCCTTCTTGGAACACATTTGATTTTCTACCCCAATCTGTGTCTGCAAAATTGCAATTCCTAAAATACCTCCAAACAAAACTTTTGCTTGCCTTGCAGTTCTTGGTTCAAATTGATTGACAGTATATACTAGTGAACAAGACAGATCTGGTTCCTTCACTTGAGGAACAGAGTTCAGTGGATAGAAAGATAATAAGCTTCTTTGCAATGATTCAATGAGGACAGAACAGTCTTTTCAACAAATTATGTTGGGGCAACTGAATAGTCACATGCTAAAGAATTAAGTTGGACCCCTTCCTTACACCGTACACCAAAATTAAAAATAAGTCATGTATAATTAAAATTATACAATTCTTAGAAGAAAACATAGGCGTAATTCTCTATGATCTTTGTTTAGAAATGATACCTTTCTTAGATATACCAACCAAGCAAAAAAGCCCAAGCAGCAAAAATATAAAGATAATAGAAAATGTTGGCAAGGAGATGGAGAAACTGCAGTTCTCATGCATTGCTGGTGAGAATGTAAAATCATGTAGTAGCTTTGAAAAACAGTTTGGCAGCTCCTCAAAAGGTTAAACACAGAGTTACAATTCTACTTCTTTTTTTTTTTCCATTTAATCTTTATTGTATTTTTTTCCATTACCATTCAGTCCCCTTATACCCTCCAGCAATCACCACACCTGTCCATGTCCATGAGTCTTTTTTCCTTTTTTCCTCAATTCCTCCACCACCTACCCACCACCCCACCCCCACTAGCTGACATCTGCTCTCCTTCTATGAGTCTATCTCTGTTTTGCTTGTTAGCTCAGTTTGTTCATTACATTCCACATATGAGTAAAGTCATACGGTACTTGTCTGTCTCTGACTGGCTTATTATTTCATTTAGCATAATGTTCTCCAGGTCCATCCATACAGTTGCAAATGGTAAAATTTTCTTCTTTTCTATGGCTGAACAGAATTTCATTATGTAAATCTCCCATCTATTTCTGAGTATAAATCCAAGTGAAATGAAAACATATATCCACACAATAATTTGTACATCAATTTGTACATCAATATTACTTATAATAGCCAAAAAGTAGGAACATTCCCAAAGTTGAGTTGGGTAGAAGGAGGAATAAGAAGTGACTGCTAAGGGGTATGGAGTTTTGGGAGAGGGGTTATTAAAATGTCCTAAAATTGGCACTGAGTGCTATTTGGTAAAAGCATGTAATTTATAAGGTGAAAAGAAAAAGATTATCCAAGAATTTGAACATTTATTATTTGAAAAACAATGCATTTTTTACTGAATTGTTTAGTCATTTTACTATAGCATATTTGGGATCCTTATTTTCAACGTGAATTTGGGAAAACTGAAGTATGGTTAGAAAAGTAAAATGCTTTACTAACTTCCACAACT
This sequence comes from Noctilio leporinus, assembly GCA_004026585.1. Classification (NCBI taxonomy): domain Eukaryota; kingdom Metazoa; phylum Chordata; class Mammalia; order Chiroptera; family Noctilionidae; genus Noctilio; species Noctilio leporinus. The sequence goes on from PVIW01009226.1 coordinate 32,172, forward strand.
CAAAGGTTACATTATGTAATGTTTTTACACTTGATCTTAGCCAAAAGGTCAAAAAGTAATTAATCATGTAATGCTTTTAAATTCCAATTATTTGTTAGGGTGGGAGTACTGAGTTTCTTCATTTGGATCTTGGTTAGAAGTGAAAACCAAGTACAAATTTTCTTCAGTATAGCTTCTTCAAAACAATAAAACCTCCCAATTACTGCTTTTAAAAATCCTGTTATGATTACGGAGCAATTTTTATTTTCCTAAATACCTTTTAATTACTCAGGGAGAATTTTGTACTCCTGTATTAGTTCTAACTAGTTGTCATTAGAAAGAGTAGAGGAGCTAATGTGAAAGATCCATGGACAAGGAGGTAGGGACTGACTGTGGGAGAGGCGAGGAGGGATAAGGGAGAACAATGGGGGGGGTGATGAAACAATTGTAATACAACAATAATAAATCAATTAAAAAAAAAAAAGCAAAGTGAAAGTTGATACATGTAATTTTTTTGTCATTTCCAGTCCTATAAAAATAAATATTTTCCATCTGATTGGTTTGCTTAGTTGCCTTACCTGTAGTATATTTTCTTCATGGTACATGGCAAGCACCTAAAACACTGTTTGTAGATCTTGTTCTCATCCGTTTCTAGTTCCAATTCACATTTTGCACAGCCAGTATATATAATGTTGGGAAGAGAAGAGAAAATGCTCTTCAGAGAACTATGAGCATTTATAACTATTTTCTGATCTGCAGTAATATTAAACACTAGTTCTAAAATTTGGGCTTTGATTAAAATCATTCCTAAAAAAGACAAACAAAAATAATATAAATTATAGAATCAAAATTATAATTTACAAACATGGTTAATTATATTGTTGATCTATAGCTCCTTATTATAAAGGACACACCCAAGATCTTGTTCTTGGTCTTTTCTTCACTCTTTTCCTAAATAATCTCACTTACTTACGGCTTCCGTCTTGACCCTAGAATGTAAGGGCTGATCTGCCAGCAATTTAGAGTGCAGATTTATTTGGTCAATTTGGCTGAACAGGTGGATATTTTCTTTCTCCTTCTCTCCTCTGGAATCATGCAAAATAAGCTTAATCCCTCTTTTAGCAGAAATCCCTGCAAACACTTGAAAGTAGCTAATACCTTTTCTCTCCCTGTTCTCTCTTCTGTCTTTTTAAAAGTATTATTATTGGCCACAAAGAGAGAGAGAGAGAGAGAGAGAGAGAAAGAGAGATAGAGAGAGAGAGAGAGAGAGAGAGAGAGAGAGAGAGAGATGTTGTTCCACTCATTTATGCATTCACTGACTGATTCTTGTGCCCTAACCGAAGATCAAACCTGCAACTTTGGGGGTATAGGATAGATAATACTCTAACCAACAAAGCCTCTTCTGTCTTTTTAATTGATCATCATCAAAAGTCAAATAGGAGGTAAGTTATCCTTCTATTCTCTATTTTGTCCAAAAATAATATATCACTGGCTTATCCTCTTTTTAAACTTTCTGTTTTGATTTCCTGCCCATCATCACCCACACCCTGGGTGTTGGTTATATAGCCATAGGATCACTGAAAGTCCTTATTTACTAAATGTGCACTTCACCAGGGACCTCAAGCATGTTCATTTTGTACACACTGGCTTATGCACTCACCTTTAAAGAAAACCAAAAAACTGCTAGACATTCTTTTTTCTAATCTATCTTTGCCTTACTGTATATTAATGAGGTGTTTGAACTTATATGAGCATTATTCTATCTTCCTCACTACATTCAATTTAAAGCTTTTTTTAAAGCAATTTTAAAAAGTATTTGTTCTTCTTTATCCTTCTAGCAGGTAGTACAATCCAGGTTAAGAATTCATCACTCTGGTGTCCCATTCTCTTTTCTGATTATCTCTTTGAGAGTCTCATTAATAGTGATTTTCCTATTCCTAAGTCCTTCAGTTTGCTTTAGTCTTTTAAAGATTGTTTCATCATCTCTTCCAATCATATCATATATCCCTACATGAATTATAAGAGCGTGTAGTGGTAAATATATCTAATAAACTATAGCAGATAGACTCTACTTCACACCTTCCCACACACATGTTGAATCGCTAAGAAACTACTTTTTTTTTTTTTTTAAGATTTTATTTCATTATTTTTAGAAAGAGGGGAAGGGAGAGAGGCAGAGAGGGAGAGAGACATCAATGTATGGTTGCATTTCACCTGCCTCCAGCCACAGACCTGACTGGAGACCTGGTTTGCAACCTGGTTATGTGCCCTGGCTGGGGAATCGAACCTGCGACCTTTGGGTTCGCAGGCCGGCGCCTTATCCACTGTACTACCAGCCAGGGCGCTAAGAAACTACTTAATGAAAGAATTTAATAATTTTAGAAGAATGTCAACTCCTAACTCCTAACATATGTAAACTTAGACATGTCTTTAAAAAATTTAAAGCTCATGAGCCCTGGCCAGTAGCTCAGTGGATAGGTGCTGCCCTGCAAACCCAAAGGTCGCTGGTTCAATCCCAGTCAGGGCACATAACAGATCTCCAGCCAGGTCCATAGCTGGAGGCAGGTGAAAGGTAACCATGTACTGACGTTTCTCTCCCTTTCTTTCTCCTTCCCTGCCCTTCTCTCTGAAAATAATGAATAAAATCTTGAAAAAAACAATTAAAGCTAGCATAACAAATGTGGATTCTGCCTTCAAGGGGATTATAGCCTGCTGGGTACTAATATTGTGCTGATGATAGGATGGGATGCTGAGTGTGAATCTTCCTTTCTTTTTTTTTTTTTTTTTTTAAGATTTTATTTCATTATTATTATTATTATTATTATTATTATTTAGAAAGAGGGGAAGGGAGAGAAGCAGAGAGGGAGAGAGACATCAATGTATGGTTGCGTTTCACCTGCCTCCAGCCACAGACCTGACTGGAGATCTGGTTTGCAACCTGGCTATGTGCCCTGGCTGGGGAATCCAACCTACGACCTTTGGGTTCGCAGGCTGGTGCCTTATCCACTGTGCCACCAGCCAGGGCTGAGAATCTTCATTTCTTTACCAGGAGTCAGGAAGAGCTCTATCACTCTCTGGCTTTTGTTAAGATGTGTTAAAGGCAAACCCTCTTAGGAGATTCTCCCGTGTTAATCTCTCTTCCTCCTTCCTTTCCTTTAACTATAAAATAGGTTTGGAAAAACTTTCTTGTACTTCCATGTGCTTTCTCCATGTCTGTTTTAAAAACACATAAACAATGATAGAAACTATGGATTCAACCTTTATAGTTGAAAATAAATAGAATGGCTTAAAAGAGCCTCTCTGAACATAGCCTTCCAGGGACTGATTGTAACTGTGCAGTTTTCTGCTTGGCTTTTTAAAAGATTTTACTTATTATTTTCAGAGAGAGGGGAAAGGAGAGGCAGAGAGGGAGACAGACATCAATGTATGGTTGCCTTTCACCTGCCTCCAGCTACAGACCTGGCTGGAGATCTGGCTGGAGATTTGGCTGGAGATTTGGCTTGCAACCTGGTTATATGCCCTGGCTGGGAATCAAACCAGCAACCTTTGGGTCTGCAGGCCAGAGCCTTATCCACTGTGCCACCAGCCAGGGCCTTGTAACAGTGCAGTTTTTGCATGGTTTCCCAATAGGGAGCACAGCTTCAGAGTTTGCAAGAATACTCCCATTACCTGCCTCATCCTCAAAACTGATGAAGCTATGTCCTTGATACCATTAATCATCAGAGCTGTGACCATCTATTTTATTGATTTTTTATTTTAAAATCTAATTCTAGGTCATCAGTCCCAGCAGGTAACTGTTTTATGTAAGCAGTAGATAAGAGAGTTGATTTCTCTATGACACCAAATTGAATGTAGTTCCTCCACTGCCTATGGCACTCCTTCTTGCAGTGATCACCTCCATAAGCTTTTGGGGACTTGGGAGATGGGGAGACAGGAGGGGCACACAAGTATGAAATTGTTTTAGGAATTTATGTGACATTACAATATTACCCAAGATCACTTGTGTTACCTTCTAGAAATATTAATTTTAAATTAGCTATTAGTATTAATAAATGTTTCAATGCAGAATTGAGTATATGGAGTTCCCTGAGAATAAATCTCTGTATTCCATTAAAAGTTGGGGTTTTGAGAGGTGTTGTTATTTTTGTTTTCTACTTGCATTCTCCTTAGCTTAGTTTTATGATGCTAATGTCTGTAATTGTATCTTGTAAAACATATATACATACATACCTATGTGAATTAATACAGTCTGTAACATTTTAATCTGGCATTTGGCAAATGTAGTATAAGGACCTAGATTCATGCTCCCACCTTGTGATACAATAAAAAACAAGTATTTGGTCTTTGTCCCTAGTCCTGGTACACAGCTCCAAAATCCCTTGGAATCTCAGAGTGATAAGAGTATCTTTTGTATGCTGTTGAGGTGACTGGGGGCCCAGAGGTAGCGTCAGGATAGGGACTAGCCACCAGGAAGACCAAGGAATGATTAAAGGGTTGGAACTTTCAACTTTACCCTACAGCCTCTGAAAGTTTGAATTAGTTACTAATGGCCAGTGATTAAATCAACTGTGCCTACAGAATGAATCCTTGATTAAAAACCCTAAGTAACAAGGTTCAGGGAGTGTACAGCGGTGCTGGGAGAGTGGTGCACCTGAAGAGGGCATGGAAGCTCCATGTTCCTTCACCTATAACTTGTCCTGTGTATCTCTTCTATTTAACTGTTCCTGAGTCGTGTCCTTTATAATAAACTCCTAAGTGTAAATAAAAAGTGTTCCTGAAGTCTATGAGCAATTCTAATAAATTGCTGAACCTGAAAGGAGGGTAGGTAGTAGGTAAGCCCAACTTTGTAGTTGAGTCAGTATATGGGGAACATCTAGACTATACCTTGACTGGGAGAACTCCTTCTCAGAGGCCTAACTATCACTCTTTATTTTCAGTAAAATTCCATAACCTAACCACATCCTTAAAGGAAAGGTTGTACAATGATAACATCCTTTCTTAACATCATATTCTGAAATAGTTGTTTTGTCAATTAAATAGTAACTAAAATGTGTGCACAAACATTATTTTTCAGGCACTTTGAGTGGTCCACTGACCATGGGAAACATCTTGTGACTTCCCAGGGATAAACTGCCTCCCAATGATGATCATGGTAAAATTGACCTCATCCTTATTCCCAAGCCCTAGACCCACCTCAAGGCCCTTATATAAGCTAGCCGTAAAAACCCCATGGGAAGCCCTGGCTGGTAGCACAGTGGTTAAGGCGCTGGCCTGCGAACCCAAAGGTCGCAGGTTCGATTCCCCAGCCAGGGCACATAACCGGGTTGCAAACCAGGTCTCCAGTCAGGTCTGTGGCTGGAGGCAGGTGAGGCGCAACCATACATTGATGTCTCTCTCCCTCTCTGCCTCTCTCCCTTCCCCTCTTTCTAAAAATAATGAAATAAAATCTTTAAAAAAAAAAAAAAACCCATGGGAAGCTTGACATTTCTTTTCTGTTGAACTCCCTTGTACACAAGCTGTTTTCAATCAGCTATCTGCTTGATCTTGTGCTGAGCTCAGGGCTGACTTCTATGACATGGAGATTCAAGAACCTGGCAACAGTTGGTAACATAGCCAAGTCAGAATATGCCCAGGATATAGTACAGAAGTATGTGTATCCCAAGTCCCTAATACTTGCAACTGGAATCTGAAGTAAGGACAGTCTTGTGGGCTGAGCTCTTAAACTTGAGGAGTCTGACACCAACTCCAGGTAGGTAGTATCAGAATTGAATTGCAGGACAGCCCGTTAGTGTCCAGACAGTTGGAGAACTGGTTGTTGGTACGGGAAAATAAAATTCATACATTCAGCATCAGAAGTATCATATATAAAAATAGTTCAGACATTTGAAACAACTAAAATACCAAACAAAGTATATGAAATAATTCTCAAGAACTTGGATAGCAGGAAACAAAGGACAGTGATCCTTAAGAGATGAGAAACAAAAGAAGTGAGCCCGATGATGGCCCCAGCTTACAGGCAAGAGTTTCCTGGCTCTGGTGCAGGTAAGGGGAACCCAACAGAATCTGATGGCTTCCTTGAGTTGAAAGGAGAAACAACTTTGATTGGGAAGACTAATGTGGCTAGAGTTCTCAGGGCAGGATAGTAGTCAGATGAGAGCTGCAAAAAGAGAGCTACAGAGGGTTCCCCCTGGAGAATTCAACTGAGTATCTACCAGTACACATGACCAGAGTTCAAGGAAAGAACCATTTGAGAGGATTATTGGGAACAATTCCCTGATGCTTGTATTTTCCCACCAACTACAGTGGAAAAATCTCCTAATCCATAGGACTGTACTTTGGGAATTATTTTTTAAGATTTTATTTATTATTTTCAGAGAGAGGGGAAGGGAGATAGGCAGAGAGAGAGAGAGAGAGAGAGAGAGAGACATCAATGTATGTATGGTTGCCTTTCACCTGCCTCCAGCTACAGACCAGTCTAGAGACGTGGCTTACAACCTGGTTACGTGCCCTGGCTGGGAACTGAACCAGTGACCTTTGGGTTCTCAGGCCGGCACCTTATCCAATGTGCCACCAGCCAGGGCCCTAGAGGGGAATTTAAGGAACTAAATACCTACATTGGAAAAAAAAGTAGAAGTCTCATATCAGTTCTCAATTTGCACTTAATAAACAAGAAAAAGTGAAATCCAAGGAAGCAGAAGAAATAATGATCAGACCAGAAATCAATGAAATAAACAACAGAAAAATAGGAAAAAAATATGAGCTCAATAAAATTGATAAACCTCTAGCCAAATTAATCAGAAAAAAAGCTAGAAGACATAAATTAGCAACATCAAGTAATACTAATATCATTATAGATGATACAACCACCTTGTAAAATAGCATGGCAGTTTCTTTAAAAGTTAGACATACACCACACAATCCAGCTATTTATTCAACTCCTAGATATTTAATCACAAGAAAAGAAAGATAATGTCCATATAATGCCTTATACATGAATGCTTATAGAAGCTTTATTTATCATAGCCAAGAACTGGAAATAACTCAAATGTCAATCAACACATGAGCAGATTTTAAAAATCTTAATATATTTGTAAATAGAATAAAAAGAAATAAATTGCTGATATACATAACAGCAGAGACATCTCAAAAGAATTTCCTAAGTTAAAGATGCCAAACAAAACAGTGTACATACTGTCTGATTCCAGGTATATCAAATCATAGAAAATTCAAACTACTCCCTAGTGTCAGAAAGCAGACTGAACTAAAAGATGAGCTTCCAGTAACATAAAAAATTTTTAAGTGATCCCTAATAATTATAAGTGAACCTCAAATGATTATAGGCAAAAAGCTAAGAAGACGCCAATATGCGGTTCAGATATTTACAAAGATCTATAATATATATATAGTTTCCCCTCCCAAAATGGTAGCTTCTTTACTTGCATTAAAACTAGCAACATCACCCTGACCTGTGTAGCTCAGTTGGTTGGGTGTCATTGTGCAAAGGGAGAGGTTACTGGTTGGATCCCCAAATCAGGGCACATGCCTGGGTTACTTGCTCAGGTTTGGTCCCTAGTTGGGGCACGCTGGAGAAGCAACTGATTGATATTTATCTCCCTCTCTTTCTCCCTCTCTTCCCCTCTCTCTAAAAATAAATAAATAAAATCTTAAAACTAGCAATAGCAATATTTTATGCATACAAAAATTTTACCTGAACACTTATCCTCCAGGACATCTGACATCTTCATTAAAGAGGGTATGCTGTTTTGAATTTTTGCTTTAAACCTAATAGCTCTTATATCATCATCAAATAGGCACTCGCAGGATGACCAAGGTGTTGTATGCAGTTCTAGGTTTTCTAGGATGCAATTGCGCTGAACAAAAAGATATTTAAATTCCCAAATACAACCTTAATCAAATAAAAACAAAAAGTTATAAAAAAGGAAATAATCTTGGCTTAGAATTAAATTAACCAGGTTGATATGATTTAATCAGTTAAATATAACGTTTATCACACTAAGGAATTTGGGTATAAAGGGATAAAATATGAATGTACTAAGGCAACCAGATAAAGATGCTTGAGTTAATTTTAATAAAAATTTTTTTCTGAAGATTTCTTGGTCTCCTAAATAGACACAATTTATTATAACTAACTGCTTTTCAGAGTAGCAAATTTTCAGTTTGATACCTACAAGCAAAGATAATAAAATACGGACACAGAAATGGATACGTGTCTGCCGTAATCAGTATCTCCAATTGATTTTCAACACCTTAGTTTTTTTGTATAACTTTTTCAGAACAAAAAACAACACAATGTAATTGCACATATTTTTAATTCACTCAGTAACAATTCTAATCCTTAAAACCACAGTAGTATAGATAGTCTTGCTAAATAACCATATACTATATTAATAAGTTCAACCTTAAAACTATAATAAAACAGCCAGTCAGTGAAGGACAAATACCATATGATCTCACCCATTACGGGACAATAATGAGCAAAACTAACAACAAGCAAAACAGAACCAAGTATATGAATACAAGGAATAGGCCTTCAGTGGTCAGGGGGAACGGGGGTGGGGGAAGGGGGGAGGTAGAGGCAAAGAAGGGGAGCAGCTTAGACAAGAACCGAGTATGAAGGAACCATGGACATGGACAACAGGTGGGATTGACTTTGGGGGGAATGGGTGGGTGGAGAGGGGGACAGAGGGGAGCAAAAAGGGGATGGATGTAATACAACAACAATAAAAAAAAAACTATAATAAAACAAAAAGAGGTCTCTTAGCACTAAATTTTCAATCATAAAAAGTTTTTAGTTTTGCACTTACTTCAGATCAAAATCTAATTCACATGCCCCCACCCACTTCCTTAGTTTCTTTCTTTTGACAGAGTTGGGTTATTTTTTTTTCCAGAGAATTTTAAAACATGCCAGTATATCTGTATAAATATTGCACCATTAGGTAGAATTAAAACCTATATATATTCCAAGTTGCTGCCTAAAATCAATCAATATTTTTTAAAGATTTTATTCATTATTTTTAGAGAGAGTGGAAGGGCAAGCAAGAGGCAGAAAGTGAGAGAGACATCAATGTATGGTTGCCTTTCACCAGCCTCCAGCTACAGATCTGGCTGGAGACTTGGCTTGCAACCTGGTTATGTGCCTTGGCTGGGAATTGACCCAGTGACCTTGGGTTTGCAGGCCAGCACCTTATCCACTCTGCCACCAGCCAGGGCAATATTTTAAAAATAGCCTTCTTGTCTTATTACAAAATACAAATGTAATTTAAGTAAATAAATAATAAGCGGCCATAATCTCAATAACCCAAAATAAAGTTAACATTGGTTTTCGATTTGTTTCACTTTTACTTAACATGTCAAATATATTTTTACATGTCATTAAGTATTACTCCATATTATCTTAAAATTTGCATAATATGACATTGCACAGGTAGACCAAAATCTTTAAAATTATTATAGCAATCCTCTATTTTAGGTCATGTGGGTGTTTTTACTTTTCTCTATTATAAACAGTGCTGCAACAAATATATTTTTATCTACATCTTTATGCATAGTCATGATCAATTTCTATAAGTGTAAGTATTAGACCAAAGGTATTCCATATTCTAAGGTTTGCATATGGATAGTAAACTATCCTCAAGAAAAATTTTGCCAATTTACTTTTCTAATGGTTTATGAGATTGGCTGTCTCCCCATATCTTCTCTCTTAATTTCATAGGAGAAAAATCATCTATCATTATTTTATTTGTATGTCTGCAATTACTAGAGTAAATTTTTCTTATATTTATTGGCTATTTCTTCTTGGGGGACTTACCTATTCATATAGCTGTTGTCCATTCATCTTTATAGATTTATGACTTTTGCTTATAGCATTATTTTCTGACAAAATGCAACATTTTTCACTTGTATTTTAAGTTTGAGTATGGTGATTTTATATTAATATATAGTATAGTAGTTTTTAAAAATATTTTGTTATTTTTAAAGAGAGAAGAAGGGAGAGAGGGAAAGAAACATCAATGTATGGTTGCCTTCACTTGCCTCCAATTACTAACCTGGCTGGAGACCTGGTTTGCAACCTGGTTTTATACCCTGGCTGGGAATCGAACCAGCGACCTTTGGGTTTGCAGGCCGGTGCCTATCCTCTGTGCCACCAGCCAGGGAATACAGTAGTTTTGTTGCTGCATTTTATTTAACCTCCTAACTCTGGAGTCTAAGTAAGTTTGCTTATATTTTCCTCTAATACTCACTGATACTCTTAACTTTTTAAATTTATTTTTATTGTTGTTATATTACATTCAACAAATGATTGACACAGATTCAAAGTGAAGGGATAGAAAAATATCTATCAAGCAAATGGACACAAAAAAAAGTCTGTGATAGCAATACTTTTTTCATACAAAATAGATTTTATTCTGATGGCCATAAAAAGAAACAAAGAAAAGCATTTCATAGTACTTAAGGAAACAACCCATCAAGAAGACATAACCCTTGTGAACATACATGCACCCAACACAGGAGCACTCAAATATGTAAGGAAAATCTTGGACAGCTTCAAGAAGGATATATACAGCAACACACAAATAGTAGAAGATTTTAATACCTCATTATTAATGATGGACAGATCTTCTAAACAAAAAAACACGAGGATATTGTGGTATTGAACAACACTTTAGATGAAATGGAGTTAATTGATATACAGAGAACCGTTGACCCCAAAGAAGCAAAATCCACATTTATTTCAAATGCACATGGAACTTTCTCAAAGATAGTCCACATGGTAGGTCACAAGACAAGCCTCCACAAATACAGGAAAACTGAAATCATACCAAGCATCTCCTCAGATCACAATGAAACAAGAAACCAACCTCAAGGGAAAAAACCAAAAACATTCTAATTCATGCAGACTGAATAACAAGCTATTAAGTAAGGAATGGGAAAATAATGAGATCAAAGAAGGAGTCAAAAAGTTTCTGGAAACAAATGAAAATAAATACACAACAGCCCCAAAACTCTGGGACACAGCAAAGGCAGTCCTCAGAGAGAAATTCATAGTTATACAGGCCTACCTAAATAGGCTATAAGAAGCTTATACAAACAACATAACCATAAAGCTGCAAGAACTAGAGGAGCAACAACAAACAAAGCCCAGAACATGTAGAAGGAAGGATATAATCAAGATCAGAGCAGAATTAAATGACTTAGAGACTAAAACTACAATTCAAAGAATCAATAAATCCAGGAGCTAATTCTTTGAAAAAATAGACAAAATTGACAAGCCTTTAACCAGATCCATTAAGAAAAAAAAGAGGGCCCAAATAAACAAAATCAGAAATGACAAAGGAAAAAATCACAACTGATACTTCAGAAATACAAAGGATTGTTAAGAAATTACTACAAACAACTATATGATAAGAAATATGACATCCCGGGTGACAGATAAATAGACAAATTTCTGGAAACATATAATACCAAAACTGAATCCAGAAGAGGCAGAAATCCTTAGAAATCCTAGAAATAGACCAATAACAACTAGTAAAATTGAAGTTGTAATCAAAGCCACCCAATGCATTAGAGCCCCGGACCAGATAGCTACACAGGTGTATTTTACCAAACATTTAGGGAAGAACTAACTTCTATTCTCCTCAACCTATTCCAAAATATCCAAGAAAAGGGAAGACTCCCAAACTTTCTCTATGAGGCCAATATAATTCTAATCCAAAACCAGGTCAAGGCCCAACAAAGAAACAAAACTACAGGCCAATATCTCTGATGAGCATAAATGCTAAGATTCTCAACAAAATACTGGCCAACCAGATCCAGCAAGACATTAAAAAGTTCAATACAACAACAATAAAATAAAAGTTAAAAAAAAAAAGATCACACACCATGATCAAGTGAGTTTCATCCCAGGGATGCAAGGATGGTGTAACATTCACAAATCAATAAATGTAATACACCACATAAGTAAAATGAAAGACAAAAACCATATGATGGTATCAATAGATACTGAAAAAGCATTTGATAAAGTACAGCAACCATTTATGATAAAAACCCTCAGCAAAATGGGAATAGAGGGAGCATACCTCAACATCATAAAAGCCATATATGAGAAACCTAAAGCCAGCATCATACTTAATGGGCAAAAATTAAAAGCTTTCCTCATAAGATCAGGAAAAGTCAAGGCTGTCCACTTTCTCCACTTCTGTTCAACATCGTTTTGGAAGTTCTAGCCATAGCTATCAGATAAGAAAAAGGAATCAAAGATATCCAAATTGGAAAAGTGGAAGTAAAACTGTCATTTGCAGAGGACATGATAGTGTATATACAAAACCTAACAGACTCCACTAAAAACCTACTCTTCCTAATAAGAAAATTTAGCAACATAGCTGGATATAAAGTCAATATTCAGAAATCAAAAGCATTTTTATATACCAATAATGAAACATCAGAGACAGAAGCTAGAAAACAAATCCCATTTACCACAGCAACAAGAAAAATAAAGTACTTAGGAATAAACTTAACCAAGGAGTGGTACAGAACACTAAAGAAAGAAATTAAGGAAGATACAAATAAATGGAAGTATATACCATGTTTATGGATGGGAAGCATTACCCATGGACATGAACTAAGGGATGGAAATTGCTGGAGGGAAGGGGTTACCAGAGGGAGTGGGGCAAAGGGGGAAAATTTGGGACAACTGTAACTGAAAGGCTTATCAAAACTGGTGAATTTGGGGGTAGTAATTTTAATTTGAAGATAAAACAAAAAATACAGCATTTCTAGCATATTATGCTTTATTATTTCAAAAGGTAAAAATACAACTGAAATGCAGAAAAAGATTGGTGCAGTGTATGAAGAAGATGCTGTGACTGATCGAATATGTCAAAAGCGGTTTAAGAAGTTTTGTGGTGCAGATTTCTTGCTGGATGATGCTCCATTGTTGGGTAGACCAATTGAAGCTGACAGCAATCAAATCAATAAACTGAGAATAATCAACATTATATAACACAGGAGATAGCTGACATACTCAAAATATCCAAATCAATAAAGTTATTGATGAACATGAAAAATGTGTCTTTTACAGAAAAAAAACACACCAACTTTTGGGCCAATCCAATAAGATAAAATCAAAAGCTAAAGAGTAATCATATGCTTTCCACATGGTTGAGAAGCACAGAAACTCTGCATTGAATTAAAAAAAAAAAAAATGCAGATACATGGAGAAGCTGCCTGGGACCCACAAAGCTTTTCAGATCCTATTTCCAAGTCCCTGGAAACCCATAAGCCTTATATACCATGAGATCCTCCTGCATACTTCAAATATAGCAAACCCTCTTAATTGTTGGAAAGCTGATGAATATTCTACTGAAACTCTCCCCTAAGATTCTTACCTGCAGAAGAAAGATTAAAAAAAAAACAAACAAAAAAAACACTCAGGACAAAAACTAAGGGTGGGTTCATTCTAGACCTTGCCCATCCTCTTTCTGGACATGAAATTTTTACTTTCTCTGGAACTCCAACGGTACCTATGAATCTTACAGTCAGGGGCACGTTAGGCAATGGCAGCTCAACCCAGGCTTATCACCTGATCCTGTCTCCAAGGTCCCCTTTTCTCTGACTTCCCAGTGAGCTAATACCTTGGCTCACTTCTTTCTTTAAACTTTTGTAGGGAGCCACCTAGGCTCTCTCCTGTGACTTCTTCTACCCTAAGTCCTTCCTTTGTTTCACTCTCTCCAGTTTGTTTCACTGTCTCCAGATTCAGCTGGACTCATAATCTTTTCTATACAGAGTCAAGAACCCATACATTCAAGGCTGGCCTGAGGCAGACCCACTCCAATACAGTCTCTGTCTGATAACACTCTGATGAAGGATGGAACTTACAACCCTGGTGTACTGGGTTGTACACAGTTGTTTCATCAACAGTTGGTTGATGCTCTAACCAACTGAGCTACCCTTGCAGGCCCAACACATCATACTTAAAATGCTAAAGGTTAAAGACAAAGAGAGAATCTTAAAGGCAAGGGATCTCCCATAAGACTGTCAGCTGATTTCTCAAGAGAAACTTTTCAGACTGAAAGGGATTGACAAGAAATATTCAAAGTGATGAAAAGCAAAGACCTATCACCAAGATTACTGTACCCAATAAAGCTATAATTTAGAATGGAAGGACAGCTGAAGAGCTTTCCAGACAAGCAAAAGCTAAAGAAGTTCATCACCACCAAACTAGTATTATATGAAATATTTAAAAATACTCTTTAATAAGTGAAAGATCAAAGACAGAAATAAAATGGCAATAAGTACATATCTATCAACAATTGAACCTAAAAACAAAATAAACAAACAGAACAGAAACAGACTCATAGATATAGAGAACATCTTGACAATTGTCAAATGGGAAGGGAGTTGGGAGGATGAGGGAAAAAGGTGAAGGGATTAAGAAGTACAAACTGGTTGTAACAGAATAGTCATGGGGATGTGAAGTATAGCATAGGGAGTAGTCTAATAACTATGTATGATGTCAGATGGGTACAAGATTTATTGGAATGATCACTTAGTAACCTATCTAATGTCTAATCACTGGGGTCTAACCTGAAACCAATCCAATATCGTATGTGAACTGCAATTGAAAAATAAAAAATGATTTAAAAAAATTTTTAAGTTTGAGTGGATTTCAAATCTCCATGCATACATATTTATAATTTTGCTTTAAATATAACCCCAAATATTAGGATTATTTGCATTCACTGTGTGCTTAATTAGTATCATTAGAGTACTTTATTATAATGTTATTTTTTAAATGTTAGATTTCTATTAAATTATTTCAGGAGGATATTGCATTAGAATGGCATTTAGTTCTGAATAGCTCATTTTATATCTACCTGATTATTCTTAAAAAGTGTAATTTAGGTCCCTAGTCTACCCTCATTAACAACCAAACTGTGACCAATGCTTGCTACATATGAGGCAGACCAAATGTTAACTTGGAATTTCTTATTTTTCTTCCCCAAAACATCAACTCGGTTATCTCCAGTATTCAATAATGACTGAATCAATAATGATTCAATATAACCCTCTCTGATAATATCACCTAAACATGAGGGTTTTTGAAGATTTTCTCTACTTATTTTCAGAGCCAAAGGAAAAGAGGGATAAAGAAAGGGAGAGAAACACTGATGTGTAAGAAAAACATCAGCTGGTTGCCTCTCCAATACCCCCAGCCAGGAACCTGCCTACAACCCAAGCATGTGCCCTAACTGGGAATTGAACCAGTAATCTTTTGGTTCACAGGCTGCTGTTCAATCCACTGAGCCACACTAGCCAGGACAAAATGTGAGTTATTTCGATTCTTGAGAACAAATAAAATGAGTGCCCAATATAAAGAAAGGTTAATAGAAAGTGCTTCAAGAAATAAATAAATAGAATGTTAACAATTTCTAAACATAGATCACTAACTTAGATGACAATTTGAAATTGGTATTCCCATTTTTGAAAGAATAATCTTAAGGTATTGAGGTGGACATAAAACTTAAAAATGATGGTTATTAATAAAGCATGACAAACAAATAAATAAAGAACAACTGTATCTAAATTCTTGGATTCATAAATTTTCAATAACTAAATACCATAGCATTATCTTGAGACAACTATAATTTCTCTTTTATTAACCAAATAGCTATTCATTTTAAAAGAATTTTCATATTACGTATGGAGGAATCTGCTTTGCTATATAGCTTCATTAGAATTGGAATAATTGTTTGAAAAAGTAATGACAGAAAACTTCCCTAACTTGAGGAGAGAAAATGTCATGCAAACTCAGGAAGCACAGAGGGTCCCAACGAAGATGAATCCAAACAGGCCCTCTCTAAGACACATCATAATGAAAATGGCAAATCTCAAAGACAAGCAGAGAATCCAAAAACAGCAAGAGAGAAACAGCTAATAACACACAAGGAGGCTCCTATAGGTTATCGGCTGATTTCTCAACAGAAACACAAGCCAGAAGGGAATGGCAAAAAATATTTCAAGCAATGAAAAACAAAGGCCTGCAACCAAGAATAGTCTACTCAGCAAGGCTGTCATTCAAAATGGAAGGTGAAATAAGGAATTTCCCAGACAAAAGAAGTCTAAAAGAATACATCTCCACCAAACCAGCATTGCAAGAGACGCTAAAGGGTCTGCTTTAAGAAGATGAAGAACCAGAGAGACAGACAGGAACACAGGTACAAAGGTAAATGGATTCAATCCACTAATCAAAAGACATAGGGCAGCTGAATAGATAAGAATCAACTTTAACTTATGAATGATTTAAAGTGATCTTGTTATAAATAGATTTTACTAAATAGGGTATAATAATTTTGTATATTACTTGTATCTGCATTAGTGCAGGTTAAGTTTTCTTAGATTGGAATCATTTCGCCATATGGGAAAATCAGGTTACTTGTACTAACTCAGAAAAACCAAATGCAGTTAAGGAAGAAAAAAAGAAAATGTGGATGTGTATTACATAGAAGACATGCTATCTTTCTTATTCACTGTTACAAAATATATGCTTATTTGTGGGTGTATAATATATAGATTTTGTTAGCAATTTATGTTTTAAATAGCAACCAGTTGGTCATGGGTGTGTTGTGAAATCAGTCAATCTTTAAGTTAGAAAAGATGTTGAGAATGACAAGCAATTTGCATGGAAGTTGCAAACTACTAAACTATATGATTTGTGTACATAGACAATATATATTCTCATATTAGCATGTAAATTAGATGAGATTCCCTTCAAATAGATCATAGAAATATACATTTCCAGTTACGAAGGCCCCCAAACTGAGGATACTTGGGAAAAAGAATTAATGCTATAGTAAACTTTATTATTGAAATGTGAACATACCTAATTTTTACTTCAACAGACTCTTAAATAGTTCAGGGGTTAGTTTAGGATCACATAGGAACTCAACCACAAGTCCAGAAAATAGCTAGAATACTATTCTACAAAATTATTTAAATCCTAGGGATTGTTTTTTACCTCAACTTAGTAGACATAATAATTTCTACTCTGGGGACCGGCTGAGCACTGCAAGTGCCATTATTTCTGAAGGCTTCAATTTCTAAAACACATATAGAGGGAAAACAGAGGGTACTGAAAGAAGTAAGACCTGGGTGCAGCCCGAATAAATAAATAAATAAATAAATAAATAAATTTACTATTTAAGATGGAAAACTCCAAAAAGAATAAGTTTTAGTTCCAGTAGCTTAAAATAAAGTTGAGTTGTATTATTGGAGGAGAGAGGATCTGACTCAAAAACCAAATTCATATTTTTTACTATGGGTTTGGCACTGTCTCTAGGACAACTTTCACAAAAGTGAGTTTTGCAATACACCATTTCTGTGATATATTTCACAAAAATAACATTCCAAAGTAAAGTAAGTAGTAAAGAAGAAAAAACTGCTTAATCTGGCTACAATATATCCAAAATACTATCATTTAACATGTAATAATTAAGCTATTGGCATATCTTAAATTTTTTGTGTTAACTCTTCAAAATCCAGTGTGTACTTTAAATATGTGTAAGAATATGTATGGGTGTAAATGTATTTTTGCATGTGTCTGGTAATACTGCAATTCATATAACTTAAAAGAGTAATTCTTTAAACAAATGAATTAACGTAGGCCTTTTGGAATAATGCAAAGAAAACTTTGTATTAATATGATTTGAGAAGCTGAGAGAAGGCAGTAATTAAATGGTGAATTTCCTGGATGTGAAAGGGACAAAAAAAAAGTACATAATGGTGGTTACAGAATAGACAGGGGGATGTTAAGAAGAACAAAGGAAATAGAGAAGCCCAAGAACTTATATGCATGACTCATGGACATGAACTAAGGGGGGCATTGCTGGAGGGAATGGGATAATGGGTGGAGGGGAGCAAAGGGAGGAAAATTGGGACAACTGTAATAGCAAAATAAATAGAATATAATAAAAAAAAAGAATTGGAATAATACCTTTGACCTACATTTTGATCAGCATGCTTCCGACTATGAAAATGGTGATCAATAATGATGGCTAATCTATCATTGACACATTTGTCAGGTTTCTCAACCAACCAAATATTTGTCACTGTTTGATCCTAACATAAAAGTAAAAAATCAGACAGCTCAAATCCTAGTCATAGGCTATTAATGATTAAGAGAGACAATGTGACAGATTCTATCTTTAGATAACTATGTTGTAGGCAGAAGTTCAACAGGAGACATTAACTCTTTGAAGTAAAAAAGAATGGGTTACACAGAATCTCTGAATTAATTTAGCAGGGTAAAATAATTCATGAACCACTAAATACAATATCTTTGTTACAAATAAAGGATATCATAATATCAAAGGAAAATATATTATTTTATTGAAATATCAATACTATTCAATTCAATACATCATAAATTATTAATTTATGTTCTAAAGAAAAATGTAATCATGGGTTGTATTTTAACATAAACATTCTGTGGATGGCTAATAGTCTATTCATTTAAAATAACTGGAATAAAAACCTGGAACACAATAATTTATTAAAAGTAACACTATAAATAAATAAATAAAAGTAACACTATAACTTGAAAGAGTTACTGCAACTACCCTTATAGCTGCCTTATAACCAGAGAGAAGTTTACCTATCAGAGTACTTTGGCTGAATAAAAATTGTAAAAGCCTCTCCAGAATTTAATTTTTAAAGAACATTATCTGAAGGAGGTAAGATCTTTGCTAAAATGATAAAGTAGCATACCTGAAGATAAATGGAAGCTTTTATTTTACCACCATTAATTATGAAGGACCTTTTATTTGATTTGATTGATTTTGAGAGTATGTTCATTAAACTGGAGAAGTGAAACGAGAAACGGCTGAGGGCAGAAGTAGCAAGAGGAGAGCCTAAGTGGTGCTCTGCTTTAGCTCTCCAGAAATGTTATGGAAAGAAGTGAGCCATGGTGGAGCTGCTGCTAGCTCACTGAAAAGGAAAAGAAAGGGGGCCCTTGAAGGCAGGTTCAGGGGGTTAGCCAGGGAGGAGCTGTCTACACTTATTGCTGCCCTGGTTGCAAGTCCCAGGGGTTCCTTAGAGTTTAGGAGAGAAAAGTAAAGATGCACAACTGAGAGGGAAGAAAAGCATAGTCATGCTCAAGAGAGCCCTCTATAGATGACTCTTTAGATTGCGTACTTGCTTATAGAAAGTATAAAGTTATAGTGGAAGAAATATGCTATTATAATAGAAGAATGTTTCATCATGATCTCTTATGTTTCAACTCAAATCTAATCTCTCAAGAGTCTTTTCAAGCCCTGGCTGGTGTGGCACAGCGAATAGAGCAACAGCCTGTGAACCCAGGTGTTGCTAATTTGATTCCCAGCCGGGGCATGTAACTGGCTTGTAAGCAAGGTTTCCAGTCTGGTCCCCAGCTAGAGGCAGGTGAAAGGCAACCACACATTGATGTTTCTCTCCCCTCCCTTCCTTCCTCTCCCTCTTCCCCTCTGTCTAATAATAATAAGATCTTTTTTAAAAAAAGTATTTTCATACAAGGTTCATAAGTCTTCATCATCTACCTAACTCTAAACGGAGTAAATGCTTTTGGTCTTACTGACCTTTGTTCCTTTGAAGTTGAGGATACCAGGCTGCTCCATGACCCCATAATACAAGCACATAATGTTGACCTTTGGCCTGTTCCACCGTTACCATAACTTTCCTTTGCTTTTGTCCTCTATAACTATATAATGCCTCTGGAAAAGAAAAGGGAATATTTTAGTTACTCCATCACATGTGATACCATATTTTAATGTCTAATACTAAAGATATAATGATAAACAAATTGCATGCTAAGGTCTTGTATCTTATTTATTTTATAATCTAAAATTAAGAGTGGTAAGCATCTGAACTCAGGGGTACACAGCCCAGAGGCTGCAGAAGGGAATGCCAAAAAACACTCCAAGTAATGAAAAACACTCCAAGAATGCAACCAAGAATACTCTACCCAGTAAGGCTCTCATTCGAAATGGAAGATGAATTAAGGAGTTTTTCATACAAAATAAGGCTAAAAGAATACATCTCCACCAAACCAGCACTGCAAGAGATGCTAAAAGGCCTGCTTTAAAAAGATGAAGAAACACAGAGACAGAGAGGAATACAGGAACAAAGGGGAAAAAATGTCAATGAAGAAGTATCTGTCAATAATAACCTTAAATGTAAACAGATTAAATGCATCAATAAAAAGGCATAGGGTAGCTGAATGGATAAGAAAACATGACCCACATATATGCTATCTGCAAGAGACCCACCTCAGAACAAAAGATCAACACAGACTGAAAGTGAAATGAAGGAAAAATATATTTCAAGCTAATGGACATAAAAAGAAGGCTGGGGGTAGTAATACTTATGTCAGACAAAACAGATTTTACAATGAAGGCCACAAAATGAAACAAAGAAGGACATTTCATAATACTTAAGGAAACAACCCATCAAGAAGACATACCCTTGTAAACATATGCACCCAACACAGGAGCACCCAAATATATAAGGAAAATCTTGGAGGACTTCAAGAAGAATATAAATAGCAACACACTAATAGTAGAAGATTTTAATCCCCATTATCAACAATGGACAGATCCTCCATGCAAAAAATCACCAAGGATATTATAGAGTATTCAACAATACTTTAGATGAAATGGACTTATCTGTCATATACAGAACTTTTCACCTGAAAGAAGTAAAATATAATTCTTTTCTAATGCATATGGAACATTCTCAAAGATAGACCACATAGTAGGACATAAGACAAGCCTCCACAAATTTAAGAAAACTGAAATAATACCAAGCATTTTCTCAGATCACAATGGCCTGAAACTTGAAACCAACCTCAAGGGAAAAATCCATAAACAATATAATTCATGGTGACTGAATAACATGCTATTAAGTGACTAATGGTTTAAAAATGAGGTGAAAAAAGAAATCAAAAAGTTTCTGGAAACAAATAATAATGAATTCACACCACCACAAAACCTATGGGACACAGCAAAGGCAGTCCTCAGGGGGAAATTCATAGCAATACAAGCCTACCTAAAAAGGCTAGAAGAAACTAACACAAACAACTTAACCATAAAGCTTCAAGAATTAGAACAGCAACAACAAACAAAGCCCAAAAGGGAACCCTCATACACTGTTGGTGGGAATGCAGGCTGGTGCAGCCACTGTGGAAAACAGTATGGGGTTTCCTTAAAAAACTAAAAATGGAACTGCCTTTTGATCCAGCAATTCCACTACTTGGACTATACCCAAAGAATCCTGAAACACCAATTCATAAGAACCTATGCACACCTATGTTCATAGCGGCACTATTT
>PVIW01009227.1:0-20902 GCA_004026585.1 Noctilio leporinus
GGGGAACGGGGTAGGGGGGAGGGAGAGGTAGAGGCAAAGATGGGGAGCAGCTTAGACAAGAACCTAGTATAAAGGAACCATGGACATGGACAACAGGTGGGATTGACTTTGGGGGGAATGGGTGGGTGGGTGGGGGGACAGAGGGGAGCAAAAAGGGGATGGATGTAATACAACAACAATAAAATTAAAAAAAAAATAGGAGATGGAGCTGTAAAATAAATAAATAAATAAATAAATTGTGGGGCAGAGCCTTCAGTGATTGCCAAGATGGAGTAACCCATGCCACTGCTCTGTGGCTGTGTGGTGAGGGCTCAGTGAGGGGACAATGCCACCACCTGGCTTCAGGTAGTTTGCCCAGCATTCAACCTGTTTCCATTCACTTCATTCCTTTGTGTGACTGGCACTCTTCCAGCCATTGCTCAGGTAGTGAATCCTGGAATGTTTGGGTTTGTGGATGTTCTAAGACCATGGTGGCCCCTTAAGCAGTGAAAATCTAGCAGTTTCTTCCACTGCCCCAACCCCCACTGGGTTGGGTTTTTTAAAAAGATTTTATTTATTATTTTTAGAGAGAGGGGTAGGGAGAGAGGCAGATGCGGGGAGAGACACCTATGTATGGTTGCCTTTCACCTGCCTCCAGCTACGAATCTGGTTGGAGACCTGGCTTGCAACCTGGATATGTGCCCTGGCTGGGAAATCGAACCAGCAATCTTTGGATTTGCAGGCCAGGCTGGTGCCTATCCACTGTGCCACCAGCCAGGGTGACCCTATTGGTTTTTATAGCCAGAGATAATGAGGATCTATTTTCCCTGGTGTTGGAACCTTGGGCTATGCTGTCTGGCCTAGGGCAGGGATCTCTCACTCCTAAGGTATCACTCCTATTCATTCTGCACTGCATTGCCTCCCCTGCCCCCACAGCTCTGCCCCTCCTACCATCTAGATGATTGTGGCTTCTTTAAATTCTTGGTTGTTAGACTTACTTATAGCTTGATTTTCTGATGGTTCCAAGTTTTATTAATTTTGAGATTTGGTTGTAATTCTTTCTATGGTTGCATAAGGTGAACTGTGTCTACATATGCCTCCATCTTGATGGATTTGATAAATTTTATTTATCAAATTAATCTTTTTAAAAGGGTATATGGCATTAAGATTTGTTTTAAGATAAATCACCCCACCAGCTTTGCCTAGTTTTTGGCTGCCAAACAAATTCTAAGTACACTGGCATGCAAATATTAAGATGCAGATATTTATTAACTTATTATATAATATTAATTATTGATGAGTTAATAGTCATGTTTTAATGTGAGCTGCAAAAGAGACTTTGGAAGCAGTAACAATCTTACATGCCAACTCCAGAAGAGTTAATTTTAATCACTCAAGTGATAGGTTGCAAAACTATGCTAGAAGGCTTGCCCAAAGCAAGGTTATCAAGTATGAGAAATGGAAAATATACTTTGTGCTATTATTCTAATTTTTAAATTCCTAAATAAATGCTGAACTACTGTTTAGGAAGTATCAGGTAGGAAGGTGCCAAATTATTAGCCTGCTTTGAACTCTCAGAGGTTCTGACCTGGCACTGGATGAAGAGAGAGCTTGGAATAGATAGGGCCTTTGACATTCTTCCAAACCTGAGCCTCTGTGGTTCTAAAAATTAAGCATTGAGCCTGCCCTTTACCAACTACCACATGAGAATAAAGGGTGTTTACACAGATAAAAATTCATAACAATGACAGCCCTGATGGATTAAAGCTTTCATGTGCTTGGCAAGCAGTGTATGTAAGTGACCTCCTTTAATCCCCCAAACAATAAATGAGGTGGGGATGCTTATCTTCATTTTACAGGAGAAAAGACAGGCTGGGAAAAGTAAAGAAATGGGCTCATGATCACCTACCTGAAACTAGATATCTGAAATGGTCTGGGGAAAACCAAAGCTTCTTTGGGTCCATTTGATCCAGATGTTTGGTTCCATTCCTCAAAAGGGGCAATGTCCGATTGGGTAACTATCTATCACTCCTAGTATTCATCTCCTTGAAATTTCTTCATGCCCAGGCTCAAAATTTCACACTGGCTTGTCTGAGCTCCTAGCTCAAGTGCCTTCCTTCATTGTTATTCAGTTAAGGTTAACATACCTCTGTTTGATCTCTTTTTACTTTCATTATCTTCCACCACACTCTTTACAAGCACTGATGCTAGACTTGTACATTCTAGAGTACCCATAAAACAACAAATAAAAATCTGATTAGCTAAACTTCTTTTTGGTTAAAATAATATACATTTTACCTTGTCCAGGAAAAAATACTGGAGCCTACAAAACACTGACTTGTCATTGCAAAGATCCATGCTGAAATTATTTTTGAAGAATAGAACTAGTATTGATTTTTCTATGAATTTTCTTTATTATGATTTGAGATAAATATTTTCTATTCTACTCAATAACTTAGCTGTGATATTACTTTTAAATTTTTATATTTCTTATAAAACCAGTTCATCTTGATTTTTTTTTTACTAATTTTTTAATTATTAAATTTTGGGAAAGAGGTATTTGGAAATTATGGGTATTTGGCTTTCAGTATTTCTCATTATATTTTAAAATTTTGGTGGTGATGCAAGTAAACCTCTTTTTAACAGCTAATTAATTTTTAAATAGCCTATCATTTTGCTTGATTATAATTTATATTATAATTTAGAAGAGCTTCTCTTCTTAATCCATTGGTTAAAAAGGAATTTTTAAAAAGATTTTATTTATTATTTTTAGAGAGAGGGGAGAGGAGAGAGGCAGAGAGAGAGAGAAACATCAATGTATGGTTGCCTTTCACTTGCCTCCAGCTAAGGGCCTGGCTGGAGAACTGGCTTGCAACCTGGTTATGTACCCTGGCTGGGGAATCAAACCAAACAACCTTTGGGTTCACAGGCCGGTGCCTATCCACTGTGCCACCAGCCAGGGCAAAAAGGAATTTTTAAATTGAGTTCTTTTTATTTTTGTTCAATTTTTTTGTCCCTAGAAATGACATAAGCCAAAGACATTTTTTAAAAAATCTATGTTTTCAATAACTTAGCACAACATAATTGCTTAAGTAATCAGAACATTTCAGATGTCAGATGGCTTTAATTGAAGAAGATGCTCACAATACAGGTATCTTTTTAAAATTAAAAAAAAATTTGAATTATGGTTGACATACAATATTATATTTGTTTAAAGTGTAAAACATGTTGATTAGGCAAATATATCCCTTGTGAAATGTCATGCTGAGTAGTATGGTAGTTCATTTTTAATTGTATGTTTTTCAATAATACAGAGTATGTTAAAGTGTGGTGTAGGCCAACATGCCTCCAAATAAGTTTGCTTGAAAAGACTACATGGGGATTCAGACCTTCAAAGTTAGAATTTATGGGAGTTGGGTCCCAGAATACATTTAAAAATATATACCCAGATGATCCTTAAACACTTATATTTGAGAACCACCATCTTAAAGGTTGTATTACTATCAACATTAAAAAACATTCATTTCTCAAAAAATTAAGTCTAGAGCTACCATACTACTCAGCAAAACCTCTTCTGGGTATCTAGCTGAAAAATAGTAAAACATTTATTCATAAAAATATGTACCGCTATGTTCACTGCTGCATTATTTACAGTAGCAGACATGGATAACTGAATAAAGATGTGGCTGGCATATACACAACAATAATACTCAGCTATATAAGAAAGGATGAAATACTGCCATTTGAGATAACATGGATGGATTTTGAGAGTATCATGCAAAGAAAAAAGGGACAAAAACTATGTGATTCCACTCATATGAGGGATATAAAACAGAGCAACAAATGAACAAATAATAACCAACAAACTCATAAACAGAAATAACACTATAGTGGTTACCAGAGGGGAAAAGGGTGCAAGGGCA
The DNA here is from genome assembly GCA_004026585.1 of Noctilio leporinus. NCBI lineage: Eukaryota > Metazoa > Chordata > Mammalia > Chiroptera > Noctilionidae > Noctilio > Noctilio leporinus. Next base: position 3,903 of record PVIW01009227.1, read on the forward strand.
GAATGAAATAGGTTATAGGGGGTTCAAATATATAGTGAGAGAAGGAGGTAGACTTGAGTGGTGGGCACACATGCAATATACAGATGAAGTATTATAGAATTGTTCACTAAAAAAGAACACATCTATACTTAAAATGAACCTTCCTGATTCTCTGGTAGTCATACTCATTTGCAGGAAGTGGCATTGTTTTATGGTCAACTACTTATTACACAAACTCTGTCTTTATGTTCAAAATAATGACACCCCATAGAAGGCAACCAACCATAGTTATTGCATGATGGCACCCCTTAAAACAATAGACAAATACCTCCTCTTACGTTGACTCTGGTTTCAACAGTCCAGTTTTATAATCTAGCTCTCAGTTCCTGATCCAGTTCCATGTTTTTCTAATACCTTCTTTGACTTAAGAAAGGAATGTTCTGAGATTAGTTTGCTGGAAAAAAGGAATCTCTTATCTGGGCAGTTAGTTACTCAGTCTGAGATTGTCTGAAGGTCATCTCCGGTGAGCCATTACCTCTTTCCAAGTATGGAAATGGCAAAATATATCTTCATGAGGTCAGCTTCCGTATATTTTTGCTGCCATCTCTGATTACACAGTCACTTTGCATTTTTCAAGTACTCTGCCAACACACTAAAAACTTTCAGGACAATTTTATGGAAACTTAAAAATTCCATTTCTTCCAAAAGACCATTACACTGAATTGCAGAGGTAGTGTTGTGGTAGAATTATTTTGGGCTATGGGAAACAGCAATCATACCTTACCATCATGTAGTCCTTCACTGAGAGGGCCTCCCAAAGTTTCTCTGACAACAGCAACAAAAATCTATGACCAAAAAACTCAATTTCTTAACACAGAGCATGTTTATGAAGGTCTCTATGACAGAAGTTAAGCTAAACCCTCTTTATTCATCTCCACTCCAAAAAAGCCTACCAAAACCAGTAAGTATTTATTAATAACCTCTCCTGAGCATGGCACATTCTGTAGCCCCAAATCCCATCTCTGAATTGCCGGAGCCCTCTCATTCTCCTGAAAGGAGTCTTTCCAGTTCCCTCAAATTTCAACATGAAAGTAATTGAAAGTCATTACATTTTCCTCCTCTCCTCCTTTAACTTCTTTCTCTCCTCTTCTTCCTTCCCTTCCCTCATTCCTCCTTCTTCAAATAAGTAGCATTCCTATGAATTGAGGAGAGGGATTGTTTTAAAATCTTCAGTTCTCTGAAATGTCAAAATGCCCAAATGACTGCAAATCACTTATTCATTTAGGTTCATAGGTATTTTACCAAGCTCTATTAATTTCCAGTATATTGTATAACCTTGCTACTTTGAAAAACCTGAATTATATTAAATTCAAGATTATCAAAATAAACATTTTCTTTAACTCTTACTTTACAAATTCCTAAAATGTTTCTTTCCAGGGTCATTACATTTATCTAGAACTAAAGATTTGGTTTTTTTCCCTACTTAATGTGGTGATAATAAAGTGAAAACTTGAAGAAAAAACCCTACTTATTTTTATTTGTTCTGTATACACTATATTATTTTGAAAATATAAGATCATTTTGGAAGCATAAGCTACCTGAATCATTTCACTGTAAAGATATGTAGATATAGCTATATTTATATCTATATAGCCATTTCATGGACTTATAATGTGTGTTCATATTTTGCTATATCTTATCATTAATGAACATTCATAGTATATTAAAAATCCTACTCAAAGTGAACTTTTATTAATTGTTACATTTTGTACAATTATGACCCGCTAGAACTTTCTTGATGCACTTAAACAAAGAGTCAACAGGGGTATACAAAATCCCCAAAGGATTTTGACATTTGAACCAATCACATCACTTGAGCCAAGACTCATTGTTTTGTTTTGTGTTTTAAAATTTTATTTATTATTTTTAGAGAAAGGGGAAGGGAGAGAGAGGAGGAGAGAGACATCAATGTATGGTTGCCTTTCACCTGCCTCCAGCTACATACCTGGCTGGAGACCTGGCATGCAACCTGATTATGTGCCCTGGCTGGGAATCCAACCAGCAACCTTTGGGTTCGATGGCTGGTGCCTTATCCACTGTGCCACCAGCCAGGGCAAGAGTTGTGTTTTTTAACATAGCTGTCTGTACTAACAGCTGGCTACCCACCTAGCTCATGGAGCAGGGGTGTTTGATAAGACTTTTGAGGCACGTACTTATATTCTACTTCCAGAATCAACACTGCATAGTGATAATTTCTCCCTCCCTCTCTCTCTCTCTTTCTCTCTTATTTGTTTGCCCCATCTCCCCATTACTTTATTTTCAGTAACCCTCACTTTCCTGAAGGTACTAAATGAGGAATGGAGTAGCAGACAGAGATAATTTCTTTCAAAAAAATTTCAAGTTGGCATTTTAATCGATCAAAGGCAGGGACTCTAAGGAACATTTTAATCATGTGACCACACCACATTTTTGTGTTTAATTCAGGGCTATAATGATGATTAATAACACACATTGACTAAGAAAGTCAACAGGCATGATTATGAAGGGCAAGCTTCTGGTTTTAGTGGAAAAACAAAATAAGCATATAATTGACCTTTACATTCCATTCTACTTGAGAAGGGCTCTCTAGCCTTTTAAAAACTCTTCATAATTCTGTTACAAGTTAAACTTGGAATTACATGCTTTAAACATGTACTACTAGCAAAATTTCATCTTGGCAGCTGGTTCAAATTTATTTTAGAACATGAAACAGTTGTGGCACTCCTAAGTTAAAACATGGCAGGACTATAGGGCCACTTTGCATGAACAGCAAAGTAGTCCATTTGAGCTTTCTTAAAGTATCAATGCTTTGAAGATTGAGGGAATATAATTTACCCTCTTTGACTCTGTCCTTTAGGGAGCACTAAAAAGATTTGGAATACTAACTCGGACATAATGATTCTGAAAGTGTGTTTAGCTATTTAGGAGAGTGAACGAAGGGCTAGTATCCATAGGACTCTCACCCCCTACCCTCTTCCAGCTCACTTATTCTGTCCACTTGTTAAGATATTTACTTCATGTGCTGGTTCTTTGGAGTCTTAGTGCTGGAACTAAGTCAATTCATTTTCCTCATCAGAGAACATGAAGAGAAGAATAGAGGAGTGTGTGAAGGCAAAATGCATTTTGTCAGCATTTCTTTTTCCACTTATGCTATTGAAGTCCCCAAACTCTTAGGTAAAATCTTACTGGGTTTAGTACAGAGTTTGGCTCTGTACTAATAGGTACTCAGAAAATCTTTAACAAATGAATTCTTCCTTAAGTTAGACTCACTGGTAATTTTTATTTGTTCACTCTTTCAACCCATAGATATTTTTTTAATGCCCACTACAATGCTAAGAATTTGATGAATATATTACCTAGCACTGGATTTCTATCTACAAGATTTCATTATAAAAATACACATTGCTTAATTTTTTAAGCATTCTTTCTATTTGGTATTCAGTAGATATCTCACAATACAGGATGCTTGTTTTCCTAATGAGGTCAAGAAACATCTAGATACCTTCAGTCTGTTTAAGTATGCTTAAATGTATGGTCTATAATGTAGCCATTACTGAGCATAGAAATCACCTGAGGGGCTCAGTGTTCTACAAATTCCTTGGTCCTATCTTTAGAGATTTCAATTAATTTGTTGGGAAAGGGGTTAGGTTGCCAGTATTTTTCAGTCTCCCTAAATGTTTCTAATCAAGGTTGAGAACCACTGGATTATGGGCAGCAAATATTACTGAAGGTAAGCACTCAAAATATTTCAGCATCAACAACCACTTAATACAAGCACCTGGCTGCAGGACACTATTTGAGATGAAGGAATCTAGTGCAAGTTTTTCTGATTAGAAGGATGGTGTGATCAATGTTTAATGTTTTTGCCAATTTAAAAATGATAAAAGTTATACAACCTCCTCATAATAACCCAATAATGCATAAACGAGAATCCCATTTTAGTCCCTATTCTATAAGATTTTTAAAATTGTAAATATTTATTGTACTTAAAATTTTTTTGTGTTAAAAATTGAGACACAAACATACACGTTAGCTTAGGCATGCACAGGGTCAAAATCATCAGTATCACTGTCTTCCTCCTCCATGTCTTGCCCCACTAGGTCTACAAGGACAATAACATGAGTGATGCTGTCATCTCCTATAATAACAATGCCTTCTTCTGGACCACTGTGACGGACCAGCCATCCCTGGATTACGCACCAGGTTTGGACGGCAGAGGACGCAAGAAAGAGAGGAGACAAAGTTGGGGTCGGGAGGCTCGCCCAAGCTGCGAGCCCCATTTATTAATCACACTAAGCTTATATGCAGGTATTACTGGCACCTGCTCAACTGAAACCAGGGAGCTAAGCTAGCCACAGAGAACAAGGCATGGCACTCTACTTTCCATGCTCCATGGTCTACGCGGTAAACACACTGGACTGACTCCCAGTGTCGGTTCTGGGTCCACCTGGCACTAGGGCCAGCCTAGCCAAAAGCCCTTTTCTGCTAGCTGGGCCTTGCCAAACAGACTAGCAGTCCCTAACAGACCACTTCCTAAAGGATTGCCTGAGGTTTTTCTTCGGAAGGTGTCACCTTTTTCAGAAATATATCCATGGTGGTTTGCTTGGTATGCTTCTTTTTTTTCATCATAGATTTGCTTATAAGCATATAATGCACCCTTTTAGCCATGATAGCTTCTCAGACTACCTTATGTTTTGGAAAGTTAAAAAAAAAAAATTTTTTTTAAAGATTTTATCTATTTATTTTTAGGGGAAGGGAGGGAGAAGAGAGGGAGAAAAAAAAAGGTGTGGTTGCCTCTCACACACCCCCAACAACTGCAACCTAGGCATGTGCCCTGACTGGGAATCAAATCAGTGACCCTTTGGTTTGCAGGCTGACACTCAATCCACTGAGCCCCATCAACGAAGGCTGAAAGTTTTAAGTACTGGGGAGGCATTTTGTAGAATGTGCCTCACTTGGAATTTGTCTGATGTTTTCTCATAATTACTAGACTGGGGTTATGGGTTTTAGGGAGGAAGATCACAGAGATAAAGTATCATTCTTATCACATTATATATCAAAGGTACGTACTTTCAACCAGACTATCACTGATAAGGTTGACGTTGGTCCTCTGGCTGAGGGTGTGTTTGTCAGGTTTTTCTATTTTAAGTTTTCTCTTTTTTCTCCTCTTTCCATTGTACTCTTTAGAAGGAAGTTACTATGTGAAGCTCACACGTAAAGAATGAAGAGTTGTGCTCCATCTCTGTATGAATTATTTGGAATTTTTCTGCATGGGAGATTTGTCTCTTCTCCCATTTATTTATTTGGATCAGTATGGATTCATGGTTTTTTTTTTGTTTGTTTGTTTGTTTTTAATTCTTTAGGTTCTATTTCAATACTACTATATTGCTTTCCATGCTCAAATTGTTCCAGCTTTGGCCTTTGAGAGCTCTTTCAGATTATATATTTGGTAAACTGCTTATAAAAAAACACCTTTATTGAGACAACTCACAAACCATATAATTCACTCACCTAAGGTATGCAATCCAATAGGTTTTAGTGTATTCATGAAGTTGTGTGAATCCCTCCAGTAAATTTTAAAACATTTTCATTACTTCCCCCCAAACCCATAACTATTAACAGTCACTCTCCATTTCCCCCCAGCACTTCCCCTAAACCCTAACCATGAAGCCGCTCTCTGTCTCTGTAGATTTTGCCTGTTCTGAAAATTACATATAGACCCGGCTGGTGTGGCTCAGTGAACTGAATGCAGTTCTGAGAACCAAAAGGTCACCAGTTTGATTCCTGGGTAAATGCCTGGGTGGAAGGCCAGATCCCCAGTTGGGGGCATGCAAGAGGCAACCTATCGATGTATCGCTCACGTATCAGTGTTTCTCTCCCTTCTCCTCTCTCTAAATAAATCCATAAAATATTTAAATTAATGAATGAATTCATTAAAATTACATATAAATATGTGGTGCCTTATGTCTGAATTTCACTTAATATAGTTTTCAAAGGTCATCCATGTTGTATCATGCATTAGTACTTCATTTGTTTTTATTGCTGAATAATGTTTGTCTTCTCTTGTACAGCTATCCACTATTTTGTTCTTTTTTTAAAAAGATTTTATTAATTATTTTTTTAGAGATGGGGGAAGGGAGAGAGATAGAGAGGGAGAGAGACATCAATGTATGGTTGCTTTTCACCTGCCTCCAGCTACAGACCTGACTGGAGACCTAGTTTGCAACCTGGTTATGTGACCTGGTTGGGAATTGAACCAGCAACCTTTGAGTTTGCAGGTCCTTACGTTGTCCACTGTGCCACCAGCCAGGGCTTCAGCCTCTAATTTTTGAGAGGATTAAATGAGATAATGCATGAGAAATGCTTAGCATACTTACTTTTTGGGCAGATAGGGCTCTCAATAAATCAATTTATGTTATGCTAATTATCATGGGAGGCAGAGAATAAAGCTGAATCATTCTCAAAGCAGCACATTCTTGCTGCCAAAGTTCGAAATTCCATTTGTATTTGAATGATTACATCATTGATGAGCCTTTCTCGCAAGAAATCTCAGGAGCTGTATGTTTTGCTCAATGATGCCCCCTAGCGCCTAGCAGGATGCTTGGAGCATGTATGGGTTCACTTCCAGGGCTGTCAGCTGACTGGTGATGTAAGTTCCCACAGTAAACACAAGGGGGTAGTATTCTATCACCTATCCTCACACTAGCTCCATTCAGAAACTTGATTTTCAGAAAAGTGCAATTTCTAAACCTAATCTCAATGAAAGAAGTAAACTCTTTACTTTTTTAAGACTTGGGCTTACTGTTTTTGTTTCAAGGCTGACTGCATTTATACCCAGGACATATTAAACAACAAATTAATTAAACCAGAACATTTTAAGTTGGCTATCTTTCTCTATTGGGTAACATAAAAGATAATAATATTGTAATCAAGGTGATTCTATGCCCTTTTAAACCCTCATTTATTCTGTTAACATTATGGACCCTTGAATACTTCATTCCAAATATTTTTTGAATGCCTTTTAGATGCTAGGGATTTTTATGGGTGCAGAGGATTTCATTGAAGACAGACAAGGTTTGTATCTTTGTGTTTAGATGGTGATAGAGGGAGGAAATACCCGCTTGTGGAAGCTCAGCATCGCTGAAATATTTTTAAAATGTTGAGATTTATTAAGATAAAAAGGGGCTTAGATATTTCTAGTGGAAACTCAGGTTATTAAAAGGTCCAGAGAGATGATGTAGTAAATAAACAGGGCCAGGTGGGGACTACCATCAAGTAAAAAGCAGGTGAGTTAAGTCTACTTGTTCCCAAATGACGCAAGTAGAATTTTCTTCTACCATTTTTTAGTTTATTCTATTTTTAAAAATATATTTTATTGATTATGCTATTACAGCTATCTCAATTTTTCCCCTTAGCCCCTTTGCCCAATACCCCATTCCCTCCAGCAATCCCTTCTTAGTTCATGCCTGTGGGTCATGAATGTAAGTTCTTTGGCTTCTCCATTTCCTTTACTATTCTTAACATACCCATGTCTATTTCTTACCTAGCAATTATACTTCTTAGTCTCTGCACCTTTTCTCCCATTCTCCCCTTTCCCCCTCACCTCTTCACCCATTCCCCCATACCCACCTCCCTCTTCATTTCTTCCTGAGTCTTTTTTTATGGTTTTCTGTACTCAATGAATTTCTTAAATTTTTATTTATTTATTTTTAGAGAAAGTGGAAGGGATGGAGAAAGAAAGGGAGAGAAACACCAATGTGTGGTTGCCTTTTATGTGCTCCCTACTGGGGACCTGGCCCATAATCCTGGCATGTGCCCTGACTGGAAATCGAACCAGTGACCTTCTGGTTCACAGGGCGGTGCCCAATCCACTGAGCCACACCAGCCAGGGCTCAAAGAGTTCTTTGAGCATTCTGAAAACCAGTGTTTTGAACTCTGCATCAGTTATCTCCATTCTTTTTCTGGGGTTTTGTTCTATTCTTTCATTTGGGCCATATTTGTCTCCTCAATTTGGCAGCCTCCCTGGGTTTGTTTCTATCTATTAGGTAGAGCTGCTTTGACTCCCTATCCTACTAGTGTGGCCTTATTGTAGAAAAGGCACCTGTAAATTGTGTAAAGGGGAGCTGTAGGTAATCATCAGGGAGGGGCACTGTGCTTCACCTCTTTGTGGCTCTGTGTGGGGGGAGAATTCAGAGAGGGGACAGTGCGTGCCTCTGCCTGGCTTCTGGAAGTTTGCCTGGCACTTGCCTTTTTTCTAGTCATTTCACTTGCTCTCGGTTGGGAACCGCTTTGTGTGATATAGGAAATTGTAGTCCTGAGCAAGCAAGGCCTGGGAAGACGGGCCTGTAAGACTTCATCAGAAAACTGGGAATGCAGAAGGCTAGCACAGTCCGGTACTGGCACCAAGGGGTCCCTGGGGAAATCAGACCTTGATGAACACATTATATCTTTTGAAGCTTGCTCTGTTTTAACTAGTCATAGGTTAGTGTATACCAGATGTTTAGGTTAAACTTATGTATCCTATTTTTGTACCCACTTAGCGTCATCTAGCAGACCTTGACCTAAAAGCAGGTCTCTGTGTTCCTTTAGTTATTATCTGTAGATGGTGTCTGTTCTCTGTAATCGGCACTACCTGACATTGATGGATGAATGTGGATGCTGTGTACCTCTATGAATGCAAAACCCAATAAAAGCCCCTGGGAGAAAGAGTTTGATGCATTTCTCCCTAGAGAGACTTGCCAGCTCTCTCTCTCCCTATGTAGATCAAGCACTGGGAGACTCATTTCATCCATCATCAGGAGGACTCCACGGGACATGGTCCCTCTCAATTCCCCATATGTGACTGGTGCCCTACCAGCTATTGCTGTGGTGCTGAATCCCAGGTGGGGTGGGTCTGCATAATTTCTAAGTCCATGTAGTCTTTTTAACTGGGGTCTCCAGAAAATCTGGCAATTTCTCCCACTGCCCCAACCCTGGTGCTGGAATCCCTTGCTCCCAAGGTATCTCTCAATATTTATCCACCACATAGGAATGTGGAACCTCCAGTTCCACTGCCTCTCTGTGCCGCACTTTGCCTCCTCACCTCTTTGCCCATCTCTGTACCTCTGCCCCTCCTAGCCTTCAGGATGAATGTGGCTTCTTTAAATCCTTGGTTATCAGGCTTCCATACAGCTCAATTTTCTGATGGTTCTGGGCTTATTTGTTTTGAGGCCTAGTCGTGACTTTTTTCTGTAGTTTTCCAAGGAGGTGAGGCATGCTTGCCTACACCTCCATCTTGACTGGAAGTCCTTCTCTCATTTTTTAGAATTTAAGATATGACCCACTCTCCTAAGTCACCAAACAGAAAGAACTGCTCTAGGTGGATTCATAGAACCATAAGGGTTGAACCACCTTGATAAACTACCTTGCTCTCTACCTCATCCCTCTTAATTAAAGAAACAAACCTGTTCAACCCAAAACATGATAAATATTGAATAAATGCAATGACCAAAGACTATGGTAGAGGTGAGGTTGCCATTTTCCTCTTTTCTCTAGGAATTTTCTAGACCATTTAGAAAGCTTCCTTTTCTAAATCTGGTTCTTCTAAACCTCTTTTGCATTCCACCAGGAAAAGGGACTAACCATTGTCAGGTGCTATCAGAAGGGAACTGAGGTGCGTTAGTCACCTCTCTCCCTTGTCACTTGTGAATGTGAGAAGAACGGCTGGCAGTCTCTGAGGCCAGGTTTCTCAAGGGAATTCAGATTTTTATTTTTCAAGAGAAGCCAGGAATCTGGAGTTTTATGGGAAACCTCCCAATTTTAGAAGCTTGCCAATGAATGAGAAGTTTTAAAAGGCTATGAGGGTCCATCCAAACTCATCTGAGAGCTAAATTTGCCCCATTGCTCAGTAGTTTAACCTCTAACCTAATCTAATCTTCTAATTTTATGGACCAAATAACAGACTCAGAGATGTTAACACATTACCACATAATCAGCATTCTCTCCATTTGGTCATTAAATAGCTTTTAAAATGTGGAGAAAATTTCTGACAACCAGTGAGGCAACTATTGTTAACTTTACAGTTAGGCTTGAAACGAGTCAGGCTACTTGGCAATGTTGGTGCTGAGACAGAGTGACTTCTACTAGCAATAAATGTGGTACCTAATGTCAAGAGCGACGATTATTGCAGAAGAACTAGTGAGAAAACAAAGATGTGCTACTCTGGCTGCCATCAGTTACAAGCAGGCCCCATGATGGTGCCGTGAAATGTGAGTAACTGCGGACACAACAGTGTTTTGGAAAACAGCTGCAGGATAACATCTCAAGAGATTCTGGGCAAGTCAGACATTCCATAAATCTAATAAGAGAAGTACATAAAGATTTTACTATTAAATTAAGAAAAAGCGACTCAGTATCACACAGGAAAACACAATAAATATGTGGGTATGGTGAAGGAGCTCAAATGGGGGAACGAAGGAACATTCAAGTGAAGCAGTTGGGCCTTCAAATTCTGAGGCCATTTCAAATACAGCCAGCAGCCATTTCATGGAACCAAGGACTAAATATATTTTGGCACCATGCAAGAAAGTGCTATTTCTTTGATTGGTGACCACATGGGCTAATTCTTGTGTCCAAATGACATTCTGAGAGGAGAGCCAAGTGCTGATGCCACCATCTGGATTTTGCTGTCTTTTTCACCTCCCATTTATTGTCTCCAGATTCTGTTAGAGCAGAATGAGTGTCTTAATTCTTCACTGTCGTGTTCCCAGCTCAGTTCCTGGCACTCAGAAGGCCCTGAATATGTGTTTGTTCAGCTGGGCTGGAATTGAAGAATCAGAAGCGAGTGGAAGACCTTTAGAGCTACTTCTCATCACCCTCACCCACTCCCACTTTTCAGAGGATAACAATGTTCCTTCCTCTCACACATCCATTAGTGGTTAGGAATCCAACAGTTGTGCCATAGTTGGCAAGCAGCCAAATCTAATTCAGTAACACTCCAGATGAGATTGTCATAATGTTTTTGGCCAAAAGCCTATATTGTAAAAATGACATTATATGAATTAAATATAACTTTAGTACAATCATAATAAGTATTAATAATACATGCTATATAATTAATCGCCATTCTTCCCCAAAGAACTCAAACTCTTATTTCTTACTGTGATATCTTTGTACTTACAGATGAACATTAATAAATTTCTCTTCAAAAGAAGCAAAACAACCTGTTAGTTCCATAGAACAGTCCCAACAAACATGTAATCTAGCTTCACAGGGTTGGAAGAAAATGGGCTTGGAAATTTTAGGTCACAAGTCATGAAAATAACTGAGGACTAGAATTTAGCTTCAGACTGAACTCACTCTCACCCCACCCAAAATGGAAGTTTCTAGCTTGTCTATTTCCACACCTTGATAACTTTGGATCATTTCATTCATTCATCCAGTAATGAAGTTCCAAATAATATATGCCAGGACCCATGCTAGGTATCAACAGTGGACACAGTTCTTATGCTTACTGAGCTTTTAGTTTAGAGACAAACCAAATAAAAGCGAGCAAAATCTTACATTGCTGTAAGTGCTATGAAGGAAACAATGTGCTAAGACAGAGAAAAATGGAGAGAAAGAAACTGAATTTATTTTTAAAAGAAAGATATTTTTATTCATTTATAGGAAGAGGGGAAGGAAGGGAGAGAAACATCAATGTGACAGAGAAACATTGGTTGGTGGCCTTCAGTACACACTCCAATCAGGGACCGAACCCTACACATGGGCATATGCCCTAATCAGGAATTGAATCAACAACTTTTAGGTTTGAGGTATGCCACTCAACCAACTGAGACACACCAGCTAGGGTGGAAATTGAGTTTAAGTAGAATGGTCTTGAAACACCTTAGGGAAGTGACATCTTTTCAAAAAGAAGAGCAAATGCAAAGTGTTCTGCCTTCTTGGCTTGATGCAGAGATAAAAACTGGAGTGGCTCGAGTTACATTGAGACTTGAAGAATGAGGCACAAGATGATAGAGAGGAAGGCCGGGATATAACACACTTATGATCCATGGTTAGAGGAGCCCTGGTTTCATTTTAATGCTTTGGAAACCATAGAAAGGTTTTAAGTTGTAAGGCAATGTGACCTAATTTAAGTTTTGAAGAAAACATTCTTGGTGTTCCCATGATAATGGATTGGAGGAGGCTAAGAGCAGAAACAGGGAGACAGATTAACAGCATACTGCAAGAGTAGGTAAGAAAAGATGCACTGACAGGTGTTGACAGTGCAGCTGGAAGAAAATGAGGCAGATTAAAAAAAAAAAGATTTTATTTATTTATTATTATTATTTAAAGATTTTATGCATTATTTTCAGAAGGAAGGTCAGGGAGGAAGGAAGAAAGGAAAAGAAGCATCAATGTATGGTTGCCTTTCACCTGCTTCCAGCTGCAGACCTGGCTGGAGACCTGGCTTGCAACCTGGTTATGTGCCCTGACTGGTGAATCGAACCAGCAGTCTTTGAGTTGGCAGGCCAGTGCCAATCCACTGAGCTACACCAGCCAGGACTATTTATTTATTTTTAAGGGAAGGGAAAGGAGGGAAAAGGAGAAGAAAAGAAACACGACGGGTGAGAGAAACCAATTGATTGCCTCTCTCACGCCCCCAACTGGGGACCTAGCCCACAACCCAGGCATGTGCCCTGATTGGGAATCAAACCAGTGACCTTTCAGCCCTCAGACCAGTTACTCTAATCCACTGAGCCATACCAGCTAGAGCAGGAGGCATATTTTGAGATACATTTTGATAGGATGATTGACAGGACTTGCTGGTGAATTGATATGGGAGGTAAAGGATGACTCCCAGATTTCTAGTTTGATGAATGGAAAGGATGAAAGCCCAATATCATAGAACCATATAGCATAGCTTCTCTACTTAAAGAAAGATAAAAGACAAAGGGAAAGTCTGGGTTTTGTTCACCAGGGCATCTTCCACTTTCCTACTGCCCTTGGACCACCCTAGAATACCTAGGTCATGGTTCTCAAATTTTAGGGTGCTGAACAATGCCAGTTGCTATACATAGTGTAACCGGATCATAGCACTTGAAGCAGATATGGACAAGAATGATTAATACAAATATATCTGGTAACAAAGGACTTATGGTTTCTTTTATAAACTTAAAAAAAATAAAAAGCAAGATAGCTTTTTATAGAGCTCTATGCTTTTTTATTCTTCACAGTCTACTGAAATAAACTATAACCAATGGCTCTTATGTGTATTGCTGGACTCTTTGAATGCTTTTTCCAGTGGTTGGGATGAATTGTACTTTCTTAATAATGTTCTCATGACATCATCTGTAACCATGAGAACTAATTAATGTGCGTGTGTAACATGTTTCTCTGCTGAAAGAAGCCAAGACAATAGTACCTTGTATGTGTAATTTGTATAGCACATAAGATGTACTTACAACATAGACAGTAAAAGGGGATTTGGCCATTGTTCACATACCTTGATGCTTTATTTATTTGAGTTGGCGTTCTCCCCATCAAATATTTTCTTCAATTTCCACTTTCTGAATTTATCAAAATGAATAAAGGTGAAGCAGAAATTTGCTAATTAATCCATTAAGAGCAATACAGAGAATCAAAAAGAGTAAATCAGCCCCAAACAAAGCTGGCAGATTTTTCGTTTTGCAAAGGTTAACCAGTCTCCACTGTGTTTCTGTTGTTAACAGATGTCCAGCCAGAACCATGCATCCCTTCAAATGACTTACAGAAGCCACCTGGTCCTGCTGTGAGCCTGTCCTGCTCATTATTGTCCATCAATTTTCTCTTGAAAGAAAATGTGTTTTGCCTGCCCTGCTGGTATACACCTCTCTCCCTTCTTTGAATGGTTATCACACTTACGTGACTCAGGTGGCACTTGCTACATCCTGCTTATCAGTCAGCTCTGCGTCTTCCTCTCTCTTACTGGACATTGTGGGCATCCTGAGGTCCAGGCCGCCCTTCTGCTCTGTTTTCATCTCAGCTCTCTTGCACTGAAGATTTTCAAGCCGTATTTCTACCTTTGACTTTTTCCCTTGGCTCCTAACCTGAATTTCTAACAGCCTGCTGGGTATTGCACTCCCACCTCAAGCTCCACATGTCTAATAGTGAAAAGTTTATCAGCTGCTCCCTCTTAACTTTTTTTTTGTCGGTTAATGATCACCATCCTCCTGGCTGGACACACATCTGCTTCTCATGCCCCTTCTTCATATCTAATCAGTCACTTTGTCTTATTGATTTTCTCTGCTTTCATCAACAAGACTTATTTACTCACTGCCAAATGCGCATTGCACTTTCCCACTGCTTACCTGTGATTTTACCTACCAAGAGCACCTTCTTATCTGCTTATTGACATGCTCTAAGAAGGAGTTCCAGCCCCACCTATAACAGCCTTCACCTTGGCAGCTTCTCTCCCAAGCACTTTTATTTTTCCTCTGTATTCTCCTAGAAAATGTTAAATTAATTTCCTTTATAAAAATAATTGTGCGTATTTTCTTTAGGAAACATAGGTTGTGGGGGAATCTATTGAACAAACTGAACTAACAAGGGAAATGGGGGGCAGACTCATAGATGAAGGGAATGATGACAGCTGGTACAAGGGAAGGTGAGAGGGGGAGGGATTGAGCAAAAATACAAGAGGACTCATGGACATGGACAACAGAGTGGTGATTGCTGGGGGTGGGGTATAAGGGGGCTAAATGGTAATAAAAAATACAATAAAGATTAAATTTAAAAATAGGTTGTGGTGAAGGTATTCTTAAAATATTTTACTTGTATTCAACTTATCTTATTTGCATGGCTACTTACATTTCAATTTCAATTATAAATTCCCTGAGGACAGAAACTGTGTCTTAAAACACCATTGTACTGTCGCATTGTACTTGTACAGACAAGACACTCAAAAATACTGGTTGATTCGTCTGCACTGAATTTGCCTGATGATAGAAATGAAGGAGAGGTTTGCAGTATAGTTCAGTTTGCAATTTAGTTGCTCATTAAGGTGGCTCATTAAACACAAATAATTTCTTTCTCTTCTACTATCGTGCTCACATGTATTTTTCCTCTTGAGTAATTGAAAAGATTACAATAGTATGATAAAAACTGGAAAAAAAGACTTCTGATAGATGTCTTCGCAACAACCTTTCTCTTTTTACCATCATAAGGAACGATTCTGCAGGCACTGTGAATTTACCATAATTACCTCTTACTTAAATAATGCAACATGACAAACAACCACAATAACTCAATGGCTACAACAACGAACCTTGATTTTTGTGCGTGAGTGTGTAGGTTGGCTGGTCCGTTCTGCTGATCTGAACTGATCTCCGTGGTCTTGCTTGAGCACTTGAAGCCTACTGTGGGGATAGTAGCCAACTTTGTTGGTCTTGGCTTAGTTCTCATTGTGTTCAGGACCTTAATGGGGGTGACTGAGCTACCTCAGCTCTGCCCCACATGTTCTTTCAGCTTCTAGCAGCCTACCTCCAGCTTGTTCTCATGGTAAGGTTGGGTTCTGAGACAGAGAGCCATTCATGGCCTAGACGTAGAATTGGACCACAATTATTTTTCCCTCCAATAGATTAAATAATCATTAGACTAGTTCTGATTTAAGAAGAGGGGAAATAGGCCCTACTTCTTGATGGAAGAAGCTATAAAATCTCACATTGCAAAGGTATTGGAAACAGAGGGGGAGAGAATCCTAGCTGCTTTTGTAATCTAATGTAGAGTTAGATAGACCTTGCTTCATATGCTAGCACTATTTTATAGTTGAGCATTATTGGCCAATTTATTTAACCACGCTGAGCCACTTTCCCTCAACTGGAAAATAAGTACGGAGAATCAAATAAATACAGACACAGAGCCTGGGACACCACAGGAACTCGATGAATATCAATAAATTCTTTGTAACTCTCCCTCCAGTTGTTCAGAGAAGGGAAAGAGGTATATACCAGCTCTTAACATGGAAATTTAATAATTTTATTTAAATTTAATTTGAAGAAACAAAGTGCCAAAACCAAACACATACTTGAGAAAAAAAAGACTAAAAGTTTGCACAATAATTTGAAATTTTTTGAATAAGTTAATTGGGAAATGAAGCTCATTACTATTAAAATCAGTAGGGCCTTGTGCGCTGATCCGATGGGATCAAAAAAAGGTAGATCAACAAGCCTGTAGATATCATCATGGGGAATCTCTACTGTGCTTTTTTCATATCCCACATGTAGCCGGGTGACAGAATCCGTAGCTTTCTCTCTTTCCCATTCTCCAGTTAACATGCGCATCCGTCACACATGCTTTCTGGGAAAATATTGGCTTGGTCAGAGAATTCTCAAGCTGCACAGCAGCTCTGGCCTGAGAGACTGCTGATTTCAGGGATCATGGGTCACATTAGGTGTGGGGTCATCATGGTCCTGCACCGGGTTGTTGACTTTGTTCAGAGTAAATACATCATCACTATCAACTGAATGAATCTGAAGAGGAGGAACAACAGTGGTGAACAACAAACAAGATGCAGAACTAACATTCACTTATAATGCAAAACTTTGTTGAAGTTTTTTTTCTTTCTCCTGCACATTTTTATTTCTTTTTTATTGTTGTTGTATTACATCCATCCCCTTTTTGCTCCCCTCCGTCCCCTTCCCCACGCACCCATCCCCCCCCAAAGTCAATCCCACCTGTTGTCCATGTCCACAGTTCCTTTATACTAGGTTCTTGTCTAAGCTGCTCCCTTCCCTGCTTCTGACTCCCCCCTCCCCCAAACCCCTTTCCTCCTGACCACTGAAGGCCTATTCACTGTATTCATGTATTTGGCTCTGTCTTGCTTGTTATTAGTTTTGTTCAGTATTGTCCTGTAATGGGTGAGATCATATGATATTTGTCCTTCACTGACTGGCTTATTTCATTAAGCATAATACTCTCCAGTTCCATCCATGTTTCTTTCTGCTATATAGAATTCCATTGTGTAAATGTACCAAAGTTTTTTC
>PVIW01009227.1:21002-53669 GCA_004026585.1 Noctilio leporinus
CACTTGGCTATTGTAAATAGTGTCGCTATGAACATAGGTGTGCATAGGTTCTTATGAATTGGTGTTTCAGGATTCTTTGGGTATAGTCCAAGTAGTGGAATTGCTGGATCAAAAGGCAGTTCCATTTTTAGTTTTTTAAGGAAACCCCATACTGTTTTCCACAGTGGCTGCACCAGCCTACATTCCCACCAACAGTGTATGAGAGTTCCCTTTGCCCCGCATCTTCGCCAACACTTGTTGTCTGTTGATTTATTGATGATTGCCATTCTGACAGTTGTGTGAAGTTTTTACTCTGTTAACAGTAAAAGTGTTTTTACTCTGTTAACAGGAAAAGTGTATGAAGACAGAGAAGGTTCCTGCCATCAAATATGTTGTCAAGAGGAGTGTTTGCATTTGATTTATTTTCAGTTGATATTTATTTTATTTTTATTCCCACCCTCAGTATTGTTGAGATATAGCTGACAAATAAAATGGATATATTGAAGGTGTATAATGTGATGACTTGATTTACATATATATTGTGAAATGATTACTACAATCTAACTAGTTAAAACATCCATCACCTCACATTATGCATATTATAAGAACTGTTAAGGTCCACTCATGTTGCAAATTTCAGCATACAGATAATACAGTCTTGACTATACTCACTATGCTCTATATTAGATCCCTAGAACTTACTCATCTTATAATTAAAAGTTTATAATCTTTGACCAATATCACCCCATTTCCCCCATTAATCAGTCCCTGGAAACCACCATTCTACTTTCTGTTTCTATGAGTTTGATTTTTTTATATTCCACAAATAAGTGAGATCATACAGTGTTTGTTTTTTCTCTCTCTGGTGTCTCTTAGCATAGTATCTTCCAGGTTTATCCATGTTGTTGCAAATAGCAGGATTTCCTTCTTTTTTTATGACTAATATTCCATTATAAACATCTAAATATGATATATGTGTATATATACACATACATATATATGTGTGTGTAGATATATACATATGGGTATATGTGTCTATATGTATGTGTGTATATATATAATATATATATATAACATTTTGTGTGCGTGTTTATATACCACATACACATGGTGTGTGTGTGTGTGTGTGTGTGTGTGTGTGTGTGTATATATATATATATATATATATATATATATATATATAATTTTCTTTATCTATTCACCTGTCCATGGATACTTAGGTTGTTTCCATATATTTGACTAATTCTGCTAACATTTATTAAGTACTTACTACAAGTCAAATACTATGCTAGGCACTTCAGAAGTACATGTCTTAGTTCACCTTCACAATGATCCTACAAGGAAGGTGTTGTTATTAAGTTCACTTCACAAGTTAAGAAACTTACATTTTGAGTTATGTAACTTGCCCATGGTTACCCAACCAGCAAGAGGTGGAGACATTTGGTAACATCTAAAGATAACTGTGACTGTCATGACTAGGAGGGCATTCCTGGCACCTAATGGGTAAAGACTAGGGATGCTGCTAAACATTATATAATGCACAGGGCAGCAGCACCACAAGGAATTCTCAGGTATTAAATACTGTGAGTGCGGAGGGTGAGAGTCTAACCTAATTAGCACAGATGCTGGGAAGAGTACTTACTTTATAGATGAGAAACTCAAGATTTAGAGCGGTTAAGAAATTTCATGAGTTCATACGGCTAAGAAGTGACAAAAGTGTGATTTTTAAAAAATATTTTATTTATTATTTTTAGATAGGGGGTAAAGGAGAGAGGGAGAGAGACATCAATGTATGGTCGCCTTTCACCTGCCTCCAGCTAAGAATCTGGCTGAAGTCCTGGCTTGCAACTTGCTTATGTGCCCCGGCTGGGAATTGAACCAGCAACCCTTGTGTTTGTAGGCTAGCACCTTATCCACTGTGCCACCAGCCAGGGCCAAAAGTGGGATTTTTACTGAGGTCTTCTCATCCCAAATTCAGTGCTTTTCTCTTATATCATGACTCCATGAAGAAGAAAAATGGATTGAAATAATTCAATGGCTTCAAGTCATATTGCACAAGAGAATTTTAGCACCAGAGATCAAGTCAGTGATATCAGAGAAGAGAAGGTAGAAAGGTTTGGAGGAGTTAAGAGCAGATTGTGATTATAACCTTAGTTCCTGAAAGGTTAGCATTTAAAGTGATGGGATGAGGAGAATCTCAGTGACAATAGGCACCTGGGGTCTGGTGACAAGAATTGGAGTTCAGAGAGAGGTCAGAACTGGAAATGCACTGCTTTTGACAGGCAGGTGTTAGCTACACACAGTCATGACAAGCAGGGGTCAGGATATGGGTTAACAAAGGAGAATGAAGAAACAGTGGCTGTATTCTGCAAAAATGTTCATTAAAAAAAAGTGAGGTAATAGAAAAAAAAGGCTCAATAAAGACAATAAAATGGAATCTGGAAGGTGCACACTAGATGTGATCTTATTTAAAAAGTCAGAAGAACGGGAGTTTGAGATTATTCAGAAATCTATGTTTCTTGGTGTGTGGGAAAGAATTTCACTATTTCTCATTCTATGTGTTGCTCTAATTTGTTTAATTGAGAGCATAAAATACTTATATGTTTTTAATGCTATTTTTTACAATAGTTATCCTTAGAATCTTTATTAAACTTTAGGCTTTATTTGGGTTCTATTTAGGAAAAAACCTTAAGTTTCTGTCCCCAACCCTCAACATTCTGGTAGGTCCCAGTCTGATGTGGACACCCCAAATATCACTTATTTGAAGCCAATGCTCTTGTTTCTCTCTGTTTAGTCTACACATCCTTGTTGACCAAATAATAAGAACAAACAATTCCTTCCATAATAAATGTTACCCTAAGGTATCATGTTTCCGAGAACTGCGTTTGAAAATTGATTTCCCCTGCACGGTGCTGCAATGTGATCTTAATGAGCCTGCTTGTTATTTATTAGATAGAAATGGTAGGCATTTGATCAATTATGTTCTACCTCCAGGCTAGTAGAGGTAGTGACAGCCTGGCTCTGAATGGGGAGAAGGGCTGAGAGGAGGAGATTAGAGAGATTACCACACAGCTATAAATGGTTGGGGAGGTACCAGAGCAGCTGACCACATCAGCAAAAGGTTTTGACTAATAATGATGTGCTGTACTGATATGTCCCCCAATTTTTAGAATTGTAAAATAACTATTAATACTAATACAGTTAAGATTTTTGTGTGCATTTACTAAGTGCATGGCATTGTATTCAGCACATCCTATGGATTATCCCAGTTTGATCCTCATAAGGACTGAATGGTCTATATTTAAGCATCAGTTCTCCTACCCACCTTGGGACAGGTGAGGCCCTGACTAGGATTTAGAAAAGCTGGAATATGGGCTCACCTTCTCACCAAAATCCCCCTCTAAGCATGGTTGTCCAATAGAACTTTCTGATGAAGGAAATGTTTTGTATGCTGGCTCCATGTTGGCACAGAGCCTTAAAAATGTGGTTAATTCAACAGGCTGGCATTGAAAGTCATAAACTAAAACTAAATTTTAATTAAAATTTAAGTGTAAATAGCTAATTTCATAGCCCTTTTGGTGTTGCAAATAGTTATGCTAAGGATAACTATAAACAGTATTGAAGATACATTTCCACCATTGTAGAAAAATCTATTGGGTAGCACTGTTTAGGACAAATTCTGCATTTTTGTTCTTCCTGTTGTATTTTCAGGCAAGCAGTAGGGCTTTCTCCTTCTGTTTTTAGCTTCTTCAACCCTCTGACTTCAGGAAAAGGAGTTTTGTTTTGTTTTTTTTTTTCTCTTTCCACCTTCCCTTCTTTCCTCCCCTAGATTGCCCATCTCCATGTTATCAGCTTATTCAACAGCCTTGAGGGGAAACCCCAAAGGATAAGTTGGTGGAAGTGACCCTTCTATATCAGGTACAGCCTATTAGTTTCTGCCTACTCATCAACCATCCACAATTACTCAACTTTCAAAAGATGAAAATCACACTGCCAGAGATGGAATCAGGTAAGCTAAATTTAAATACTCTAGGGATCAAAACCAAACATGCACAAAACCCAAATACAGCATTTAATGAGATAAACAAAATACATGCTTTTGGGCTTTGATTCAGCTCCTTTAAATGGTAACTTGGAAGGAAGCCTGTACGTTTCTATTCTCCAAAATGTTTTAAACAAACTGGTTGTCTTACATTATTTAAGTGGAAAATGGAGGTGGGGGGGGTTGTTTGGGTTTTTTTTTGCCACCCAAAACAATGTTTAACTAAGAGAAGTTTGTTGTTGTTTTTTTTTTGAGTCACAAAAGTGTTCAAGCCTTTAACCTAAAGACCTTCACAGATGAGAACTCAGGGCTCAAACCTTCCTCTACATTTATAATTCCATTTTCAATGTTAATGAATTATTTTACAAGCTGCATGTGTTAATTATTTTTGCGTGTTTTAGACATAGATTCACTAATCATTACTTGCTTACAACTCAGAGGGTTTATTTTTGTTTTTCTTGCAAGTGCAAAAAAGGACTTAAATCCAAACTCATAAAGAGCAGGAAACAGAGCAGGGAAAAAGACAAACTAGCCAGAGGATTAAATTGAGGAAGAACAAATTTATTTTTAAATATCCTAAGGTATTGCATGGCCACTGCACAGTATCTTTTAGACCCCTCGTCAGATTTTCCAAAGTTGAATTCATTTTGTGACCCTTTGATGGAAACCCAACTAATTCACCTAGAGATTCTTGTTAAAATGCGAATCAGAATTTAGAGGTTCTGAGACTGGGATTGAGATTTTGCATTTCTAGCAAGCTCCTAGATGATGATAATGCCGTTGAGCAGCAAGGATGTAGATAGACATTTACAGGAAGGTGAGCCTGAAACCTGCCTTCCCTGGGGTACAAATTGGCAGATTCAGGCATCTCCTTTCTCAGGCCAATGAGACAGCCACCTTAAGGCAACATTTGGGTGGCTGAGCCAACCTTAGCAGGATCAATAGTAAATTTTGTTGGGGACGCGTTAAGTACCTGGTGCCTGTAGCTCATTCATTTTGTCTTTCCAGCAACCGCATGAAGTGGACACTATTATTATTTTTGTTTTACAGGGGAAGAAACTGAGGCTCAGAAACCAGGAACTTGTCCAAGGTTCCGAGCCAGCTTTTTTCCCCCTCTCCTTCCTTCCAGACTTTAGAGAGAGGGGAAGGGAGAGGGAAAGAGAGGGAGATAAACACCGGTACGAGAGAGGCACACAGATCGGCTGCCTTCCCTGCGCCCCTGGGGACTAACTTGCAACCCATGTTGGATTGCCCTGACTGGGAATCCAAGAGACAATGATTTTAACTAACACTTCGGGGGTTCAATGTCCTTGTCCGTGAAATGGGTCCAGACTCACATACTTCTAAGGGAGTCCTTAAATTCTTCCTGGAAACCTCGTTTTTTGACTCTGAGAGGAAACGTTCTTTCTGAGAACACCGATCCCTTGTGCTTGCCTAAATCAGGGCCACGGATGGCTGTTCCTTCGGAAGGATTCGGACAGTGCTGGAACCAGCTGGCTCAGGACACCTCAGGCTCCTGCGTTGCATAACCCCGAGGCGTTCCGCCCACCCTAACTCCCTACTCCCCACCCCGGACCCCTGACCCTTCACTCCTTGCCAAGCCGCAGCACTTAGAGAGGATCCCAGGGATAAATACCATTTGTCCGCTCCGCAGACAGTCCACCGCGGAGCTGGGGGGCTGAGCACTGAGGCTTTCCCCCTCCACTCTCTCCTCCCCCAGCGCTTCCCGCGGGGCTGCGCCCGGGGCCCCGCGGGCGCCTCCGCCCCTCGCGCTCTCCGCCCCTCGGAAGCGCGGATCGCTGCGCCTGGGGCCCGGGTAGGGGCCACCGCCCAAAGACACGGCACAGTGGGTACGCTTGGAGGCATGTCCGCTAGCCACCGCCAGGGCTGCAGCGGTCGACGCGAGGTGAGGACGCTGCGGAGCCCGGCGAAAAGCCTCGGGTGGGGCGGAAGGGGGAGAGGGGTCTGGGCGTTCTGGGAGGGTTGCGGAGCGCTTGTGTCTGGCCCCCAGGTTGCCCCGGACGCCATCTCCTGCGGGCGACTCCGACACAGGGATCCCCGTCGCGTGGGCCAGTGAGCTTGTTTTACTCTCTCCTCCTCCCCGGCTCCCCTGTGTCTAGCGCGCTGCGGCTCCAGTGACCCAGGCATCCTTCGTTGCCGGGTGGAGGGGCCCTAGGGCTGGGCTTGGTGGAGGTGGCGGAGGGGCTCCTTTCGCTGCCTGCTGCCCCAGCGCCCAGCAACATTCCGGGAGCCCGCCACCCCAACCCGGGTCCCTCGGAGCGCCCGCTGGGTCTGGGAGAGACGCGTGCCCCCTTGCCCGCTGGTTTGGGCCAGGGTGCCTGCAGTTTCTGGGCAGGTGGCTGGAGAAGAAGCGGCTTTGATCCCCTCCCGTGGTTTTCAAGTGCAGGTTTTTCCGTGCGGTAGAAACTACCTTCTTTGGGATTCTGTTTTTTAGGGTAATTTTTAAAAATTTCCCTTCTGCCTCAGGTAATAATGTTCATTTCTCGTGTGTGGTGTACTTAAAAAGCAGACCAACCTTCAAAACCTTCAATTGACCCAACTTTTCAGGTATCTCTTGTCCTGAAAGAAAAGCGACGACACCTATATTGCGGACTCGGAGATACGAGTTCGCCGCAAAATTGTACAGTAAGAAAGATTCCAGTCCTGGGGCTATTTCGTTAGCCTGCCGTTTGCACAACTCAGCATTCTGAACCTCTTATAACTTTTTTTTTTTTTAACGGTGAGTCAGATGCGACCTGACAACAAGCACACTGGTTAAACCCTTCCATTCTGAAGGGACTCCGATCAGTTTATCCTACTTGTTTCTTTGCTGAGAGCTGGATGCCCTGCTGACACAGCCAGCTTAACCCAGGAGAAGTCTTCAGTCCTGCCAAATTTAGAGACACAGGATCTCCACAGGTGTGCAACATCACTAGCTTTTAAAATCGTGAGGTGCTGCTGCATAATGTGTACTCCCCCCCAAATGTTATGCCAAAGTAGGTTAGTGGGACCTAGTGCCCAACATAGGTCTGTTGAAGAAATAAAGGCTGGAAATTAGGAGTAGTAATTAAGTGACTGGGTCTGGTCGCTTATAATCACAGGACCTTAAAAACAGAAAAGAATTTTAGAGATCGTCTGTTCGAATCTTTTCCTGACAGCCCAGGAAGCTCAGATTCCAGGTGGCAAGGATTGGCTAAGCTCATACTGTTTGTTAACTGGTGGTGAAACCAGCACCAGAATCCAGGCCTTCTTCTTCCCATTCAGTTCAGTTTTCAAAGCATATTGCTAACTGGCATTCTAAACAAAATATTACATGACTAGAATCACCTAATCATATTATTTTCCTATTATTTATTTATTTATCTTTTAAAAAACTGGTGGGCTTCTGAAATAGATGAGAGAAGTTAAGTCAAATCACCTTTGTAGTACAGTTTTTTAAAAATAGAAACCCTTAATTTTAAATAATATTTACACTCTTCTCATGAAAATGAATATGCTGATGCATCTCAGGTGAATGCTCCAGAAAAAGAGAAGTAATTAAAACAGATGGACTAAATTCATCTCCTTCTCTCCTGGTCTGATTTTTAGCTCCCTATGGTGATGATTGGTTATTTAAAGGTGTGATTTGACTTTGAGCCAATTTTAGAAAAATGATTTGTATGAAGACCATTTGTGTGTTGTGATTAACATCATGACCTATAACATAGCTGAGAAAGGAATTTTAAACAAATTTATTTAGCATTTTAGCATGGTATAGCACATTTTTTAT
Source organism: Noctilio leporinus (assembly GCA_004026585.1). Taxonomy (NCBI): domain Eukaryota; kingdom Metazoa; phylum Chordata; class Mammalia; order Chiroptera; family Noctilionidae; genus Noctilio; species Noctilio leporinus. The sequence goes on from PVIW01009227.1 coordinate 28,793, forward strand.
GTTTTGCTATTTAGTTCAATTGAACAGATACTTAATGAGTTCCTACTTTGTGCCTAGAGCTGTTTTAGGCTTTTGGGATATGTCAGCCATCAAAGCAACTTTGATCCTGTGGAGTTCAAGTTACAATTCATTCATTAGAAGTTTTCCAGGATTTTGTTAGGCAGATGAAGAAATTTTCAGTTTTACCTAAAGTAGGGAGATAAATCTAAATGTTCCAAATTATCTCCCTTCCAATCTGATGATTCTGCGGATTTCATAAATCACTGAAAAGAAGCAAAGAGGCAAATTCAGATGAAATTACTTTGACTTTCATGAACTGATATTCTACTGTACAAGAATACAAATTCCCACATTTGGTTATTTTATGTATGTTCATTCAGAGTCCCTGAAGTTACATTTCCTTTAGTGCAACAGGGACATCACTGTGGTGACATTAAACTTAATGAAGCATGGGAAGATTAGTTTTCTCAATAGTGTTAGTGCCGCTATGTTAGTGTTGAAGACTGTAATTGTATTAGTCTGTAGGATGTAGCTTCTTATTTATTTATGAGGATGGTATTCTTCTTTCATTTTATCTCACCTTATATTTTGTCCTCCATTCCCTCCATAATAAGTTGTGACTTACTGGTAAATCTGTTACCACCCAAGTTTTTCTTTTTAATCAGGCTTTGCAGTTTTAAGCACTTTCTAATTTTCTCAATTGCTTTTTCTTCAGAATGACATGGTTTGCAAGCTCAGGCATGTTTATTGTTTTTAACAAAGGCTTATCAAAATGAACTTGGCTGTTTTTCAGTAGTATACAGCCAAAAATAAGTATTTAGTGCAGCTTTTGGGATTGTTTATGCATTCCTTACCTAACCAGTTGCTTTGTTTTTTAAAATCACCCATTTAGAAGTTATGTGTTTTTTTTTTTTAATATTTTAATTATATTTTTAGAGAGAGGGAAAGGGAGAGAGACATCAACGTATGGTTGCCATTCACCTGCCTCCAGCCACGGAGCTGGCTGGAGACCTGGCTTGCAGCCTGGCCATGTGCCCTGGCTGGGAATCAAACCAGTGACCCCCGGGTTCTCAGGCTGATGTCTTACCCACTGTGGCACCAGCCAGGGCAGAAGTTATGTTTTTATGAGTACTTTTCTAGTATATCTAAAACTCATTCATTAAAGTGGTATAATAATTTAATTGAAAAAAACAAATCATCCTCATTTGAAGACGTAGGGAAATTTTGAGTACAATTGTCTCTCTGTTTCTAATTTGTTCTACATCAAAGGGCACCAGGAATTGTCATTATCTTATTTGAAAATGATATCTGTTAAACCCTTGGAGGAGAGTCATGATTTCTGATGGCTGCCAGGCACCCGCAATAATTGATTATCTTTATTTACCCAGTATTTCGCACCTTTAGATCCTTATTCTTCCTTCTTTTACTGTTCATTGATGAATGGAGTTACTGTAGCCAGGTAGGAAGTTACACACCATTAACTAATTACTGAACGAATGTGCTTATTTATTATTTACCCAATAAATATTTATTGAACATCTCCTTATTAAAGATTTGTGCAAAGACTGTGCTGTGACCACCCTTTTTCCTGTGCTGGTGGCTGGAGGGAATATTGGGAAACAGAATTCTCTCTTTAGATCAGCTAACTCCCTGGTATGGAAGAAAAGACATTTTGTGACAACCCATAATATCAGTATAACCACCATGAGATAAGTATATTGGAAAAGGAAAGGAAAGGAAAGGAAAGGAAAGGAAAGGAAAGGAAAGGAAAGAGCATGTGAGCCAAGGCTTAGGAAGACTTTCTAAAGGACAGACACACCTGAGCTGCTCCTTAAAAGATGGTTAGGATGGTAAAGCTTTTACAGAGGCAGAAGTGTACACCTATCTTTATGGGAACACATCTTTGCTTCCTTTTGAAGATATATAGAAGACTTCCTTGTGGGAAGCAGTTGAAGATGTGTTGGATTGTGTAATAGAATCTCTACTGGTGTACCCTTCCATCTTGGATAATGGAGTACTGACCACACTAAAACAACTCATTGGGTTAACCAACCCTTTTCTTTCCTGCAGAAACACACACTGTCTTTTGCTTAGAGCACAGACCATTGTGGCAAATGATTATCATCATAATAAAGTGATGTGCTTTGCTTTTATCAGTTCAAGTGCACACTGATAGTGGTCACAGTCTTTTTTATTCTGGTTGCATTTGTTATTGTAATTTATTTAAATATTGCATAAGCTGATGTAATGTGAGTGGCAGAGAATGCTATTTCTATGAAAGCTAAGTTGACTGATTTGACTGACACATAGGCTCATAAAAGTAAGCCATGTTAAAAAACAATATCAATGCATGCTACAAGATAAACTATGAAAACATTATGCCAAGTGAGGGAAGTAAGACACAAAAAACCACATACTGTATGATTCCATTTATATGAAATGTCCACAGTAGACAGATCCACAGAGAGGGAAAGTAGATTTATGGTTGTCAGGGTATAGGCCCTGGGGAGGATTGAGGGTACATGATAATAGGTACAGGATTTCTTTTGGGGATGTTGGTTGTGTTCTAGAATTAGATAATGATGATGGTTTAACAACATTGTGAAGGTTCTAAAAACCACTGAACATAGTGAATTTTAATTTAAAAAAGACTATAAATCTAAAGAAAAAAGCAACATCAACAAACAAGCTATTACTACTTAGATATGGAATAGACAGTTGTACAAGATCAGAAAACTATACTCAAAAAATCTAGATAGATTTTGCACTCAGGTTTTCTCACAAGTGACTTTAAGTTACAAATAAATGCTTTTAAGAATTGGAAGCAGAAGGCATGCCTGACTATGGCACGGGGGCAGCGCAACTTCCAGGTGCCCAGGCCGGCCAAGAGCAAGCTGGCAGCAGCCGAGAGCCAGACAGCATCTGTGGCCTCGGAGCATAACCAGAAATGGTCCAAGGAAGGGAGCTGGTGTTATCTGTCATCCCTGAGAAGGTGGGCTTTATGCAACCACTAGAGAGCTCAGGAAGTTATCCTTTGGGACCTGGAGGTCTGGATCTAGAAGAAGATTGAACGCAATATGGTAGTGAAGCCAACACTGACCTGCCCAAGAAGTTGGTGCTGCCGAAGGCCCCGACAGAGAAGACTGGGCAGCCTTGTCCTCCTATACCAAGACACCTTCTTAAAGACGCAGCCCCTGACTCCATGTCTGACCTCTGCAGGTGTTTGTTGAATGAATGAAGGCAAGAACTGATTCTGCAAAGAAAATCTCACAATTTGGTGATTCAGTTACCATCACTCAATGCATCAGCTCTATACTAGATGCTCCTCTGGGCTGTCTGCTTCAGAGCATTAGCATTTCCTTCTAAAGATTTTACAGCTCTGTAAATTGTAGGTATCTGGTAGCGATACCAAACCAACCTTACCTGTAGACTTGCAAATCCTGGCCCTTCCAGCAGGGGTTCCATTGACAATCCTGCCCAGTGGTAAAACAAGTATGCCTCCATATAACATACACCTGCCTGGAATTCACGTGAGTTCAATAAAAATTTTAACACATGTTCATCCTAAAACAAACAAATGAAAAAATGGAAGGAAGAAATCTGGAAGTGGTTTATCCAAGAAAGCCAACACAGAACTCCAGTCATGGGCCAAAAATAGTGAATGATTTTACTTTATTTATGTGACTAAAATTGAAATAAAATATTTGTACTTTCACCTTTTACTGATTTCTGACTATTCCAATTAAGAAAGCTTTTTAATATTTCAACTTATTAGGTAACAAGTGTATCTTGAAAATAGCTCATCTCTCTGTGCCTAGAGAAAAATTCTATGTTTATGAGCCTCTTTTATAGTCACTTCAGACTATAGAGGAGACCTGAACCTAGTTTTCAAGTTCCAAATCACCATAAAAATCACAACTCTTTCCATCCAAACTATCTATGGTTCCCTGGTTCATGCATGCAAACAAAGTTGTAACATAAAATCTTAACTACACCAATACTTAAATATTTGTTGACTTTATAATTTTTCAATCTATTTCTGAGAACAATTCACCATTTTCTGAGTTATTTAACATGTAAGACTGTAATTTCATATTTTGGGGACCAACTGCAATTGTTTTTGTAATTCTACTTTTTTTGAAGAAATATTTTCTATGGAAGTGAGCTCCTATTTATCTTCTGAAAGCAGGTGTATTTCTTGAAATAGCAATTTCAGATCTCTGAACCTATAACTCATTGTCCATGAAAGAACCACCAAATAAATAAGTAGATAAATAAATAGGATAATTAATTGATTGATTAACAATAAAAAAACAACCTGAAGTCCACACTCACAAGTCAGATCTCTTGAAGGCAGAATGGAGTGCTGCTTCTTCAGCCAGATGTGGGTCAATCAGATAACTAGCAAAAAGCAACCTTAAACATCATTATTAATGAATCATGAACAGGGTGAGGGAGCCTAAACTCACAGGGATCACTGCTATCAAAAAGAAGTGGTTTGTCCAGGTTCATGTCTGACAACTGAGTGATCCATCACTAAGTTGATTCAAGTCTATACTAATGGTTCTCAACCCTAGCTACACACTAGTATCACCTTGGGAAGAAAAAAATATTGGTGCCAAAATTCAGTAGGTCTGGGATAGACCAAGGCTTTAGTAGATTTTAAAGATCTCCTAGCGAATCTCACATGCAGGTGGGGTTGTGAGACATTGATCAATATAATACTTTTATCTTTTTAACTTGTTTTTTGCAATTTCTTCATGCAGTGTCCATTTAGTGTATGGAAAGCTTTCTCAATGGTTAAATGAGCTTTTACTGATTTTTCGCCCCATGAGATTCACTGAACTTATGGCTATACAATGTCAAAATAACTAAATCAACCAAATTGGTATCTTTACAGTCAACCAACCAATCAATTGACCAATTTGTTTCATGTTTTTTTGTGATTATGGGGTCATAGGTATATTTCTTGAGGACAATAATTTAGTTTTCTACTCCACAAAAATCCATTTTCTCTACAATGCTTTACAGATACATTCCAGTTTATTATGATTTCCCATAATTGATTGAGTTGTCAATCTTAATGCTCAAATTTTCCTCTGGATAATTTTTTAATTGAATGGAATCAAAATAGATTTTTGGAAATATATAACCATTATGTAAGAAAGACATTATATAGGGCTCATATAAGAAAGATAACAGTTAAACCTGGCCTCATATGACTTAAAATATGACTAATTTCAGGTTTTTCCTTGTCATTAGTATTTACTATCTTTGAGAAAATGTGGTGAGGTGATAGACACAGAACATAAAAAGCACTGATCTTTTAAAATAAGAACAAATGCCATTTGTTCCTATTTTTTAATACTTGTGGAAATTCTCTTTCATCATTACCAGTTAATTTTCCCCAATTGTGCTTTAACTGTTGATTCTTGTTTTAAAAATAACACCTTCATGGATCTTGACCAATAATTTTGAACTGTGTTTTGCAGATTTCTGGGAGTTTCACAGGGCTTCAGAAGGGGCTGTCATGAGCCATGGAGACAATGTGGTGAGGGAAAGATACCAGCAACCGGCGTAGGGTTCCCTTTGGTGGTCTCTTCTGCAACTGAGCAGGTGTGCTATTCATGATTGCACAGTTTGGGTTGCCAAATCAGATTTTATTTGAACAAAGGGTTTCTTGAAAACAACAAGTTTGTAAATGACTAGGCCACTATGTTTCTAAGTTTCTGCTTCCCTTTCCCTGCCAAATTAGTTCTGGTAGCTCCTAATTATTTTTAGCTACTACTGTGCATCTGTGTTGAAAAAACAGGGAAAGACTTTGGTCTCATTAACTTTATATCCTCCATGCTTATAGGGAGAGAAAGCAAAATGAGCAGTTAGGTAATCTGGGCAAGAAATGCAGATTGGGAGCTGTCAGCATAGAATCTGTTTAAGGCTTGCATGTGGAACTAATTATGGAGGAGAGTGCTTATAGAGACTTGAGATGCGTGAAAGATAAAATCTTGAAGCAGAGCTAGCTATTCGCGGTCAGGCTAACCCAATGCACGTTGGTCAATGAAGTTTCCTTTTTTATATTTTAACTTGCTGTTTCCCCACATGTGCTTGTGCATAACTGTCAAGAGTATTGGCGTTTGAGTATACACATGTGTGGTGGAGGTGGGGGATAGGGTGAGCACACAGGCCTTTGAAAACACTACATCCTGCTCAGAACTATAGGGCTCTTCTATGTGGGTATTTAAGCACAGAATGAGAAGATAAATTTGAGTGTTTAGCTAGTGGATTCAGCAGTGCATAATGCCATTGTAGCATTTTTGGCATTAAATGATTTGTTAAGAAGTACCGTGGCCCCTTGACTTTTCAAATCCAGACATTTCCCCCATGTTTTTGTTCATTCTTTTGGAATAAGAGCAGTGACTGCTAAATTCTAGGTGTCCCAATGAGGCCCAGGGGTAAGTACCATTCCATATGGGTCTGAAGTTTCATTTCATTCCGTTGACACAGACCCTGCCTTCATTGCTAGCCAGCTGCTTGGCAAATCTAGTTATAAGGCTCACCAGGCAACAGTGTAGTAACTTAATTTAAAAACACAAAAATGTTTTACTTGAGTGTTCCAATGATAAAAGGTTGACTTCTTTGATCATCTTACACGTTCAGAGAAGACAAAATATAGGCAACCATATACTCATTTTATTAGAGATGAAGGACTACTTAAACATAGTTTGCTTTCTTTATAAATTCTCATCACATGATAATATACCTAATTGGCTGAAAATAAGAGTTATGTTAAGATGAAGTTTCAGTTTACTGTGTTGTAGCTTTGACAGTTTTAAGCTGGAGAAGAGACATTTGAATTAGGTGAAATAGAACTAATTGCCTTTGAAGTTCCTAATACAAAATATTGTGATGAAATAATGTTAAAATAACTCAGTGAGTTTACCCCTGCCTCAAATGGGTATCCAACATGTGTTGGGCACCACCGGGTGCTAAAGGCCCACAGAGAACAGACAGGGTTCTGACTCAAAGGTGACAATCCCCTAGGAGACACAGGTGTGTGGACAGATAATCATAGCATTGTGATGAGTCCCACGAATGACACTTTCTCTACGGGTTTAGAGCCAGAGGGATTCCATGCTCTACATTGGTCAAACTATTAAAGAATCATGGAAATTCCTAAGGTGAACAACCCAGGGAGGCCTTTCTAGGCCGCAGGAGCAATAGGCACAAAGGTGCCGACCAGTGAAAATGCACTGTAGCTTGAAAGAACAGCTTGGTTCCTCAGGGTGATTTGATGTGGCTGGAATTCAGGAGCTGGATCATTTAGGGTCCTGTGTATCACACTAAGTTACAAGAAGATTTTATTTTGTTTAGGTTACTGAAAGTGGTCCTTGAAGGCTTTTATTTATTGACTGATTTTAAAATATTTTATTTATTTATTATTTTTAGAGAGTGAGGAAAGGATAGAGACAGAGAGGGAGAGAGACATCAATGTATGGTTGCCTTTCAACTGCCTCCAGCTACGGACCTGGCAGGAGACCTAGCTTGCAACCTGATCATGTGCCCTCGCTGGGAAACGAACCAGTGACCTTTGGGCTCTCAGACTGGCACCTTATCCACTCTGCCACCAGCCAGGGCTCCCTTGAAGGCTTTTAAACAGAGTTGTGCAGGAGTGGGGATTTGGTGATAAAAATTAGTTTGTGTTTCAAACTGATAATCCTGAATGGGGCTTCAAGGCAGGTCCAGGGCCTTAATATACTAGAGGGTCCATTGATATGATTCAGATGGGAAATATGGCTCATGCCTTATAGTAAGACTTGCTTTATTTATATTAATTACTCTTGGTGCTTGCTACCCCATAGGGAATTTTGTAGAATTTTGTTGATTGTTTGATCAACAATTCAGTATTCTGTGCAAGCAATACAAAATACTGGCTAAGAATGGTTGAAATCACATGATTGGATGTAATCATCTGGAGAGTGTGTGTAGAGTGATGTAAAATGGGTCAAAAATTGTGGAGAATAACTAATATGTGCTCACATTCTACTCAGAGCACCCCTTGGTCTTTGTTTTACCGGACAAGGGTCTGGCCCTGAGCCAGTCTGCCTAGGACCAGCTATAGTGTGGGGGATCTTGATTTTGGGCAGGAAAGATTTCACAACATGAGCTCAGGTGACTATGAGGAGCCATTTATTAAAGCTGGGGACAGTAACACAAGGAAGGGCTTAGCATAAAGGCAAGAGCATCTACGCTGGGCTGCCTTAGCTCACTGAGAAGTCAGGGAAAAGGGGGCTTTGGGGACAGTTCAGGGCATTAGCCTGGGACAAGCTGCCAGCTGCCCCTTGTCTTGGAGTTTAGGAGACATGTGTCTGTGAAGGAAAGAGTGGGGGAAGAATAAGGGAAAGGAAAATGGCACTGGCTGCTCCCCAGAAGGAGAGCAAACATACTGGGTCCTTTGTCTTGAGGCTTTTGTCTCTTTCTCACAGACAGGAATCTTAGGGGTGGTCTCAGAGGAGGGTTTCAGTAGAATATTCATCAGTTCTCTGGTTCTTTCAGGGTCATGGTTTCCACTGATTGGTCAGTGACAGGACAGGGGCTCTTTTAGTCATTGCTATTGGTTTTGGTGTAGCCTGCTGGATTTTGCTGTTTTTTTCTGAGCCTGGAGCTGAAACACAACTGAGACCTAGATGTTATCTCCAGGGAGGAAAGGCCAGAGGAGAAGTGGTCACCCTTGGGGTAAAGTCCTTGCTTTTCCAGTTTTGCCCCCTACCTGACACTGGGGCCTTTCAGCCTGGTGACCATCTGTACCTGGCTGGAAGTTGCTCTGCTGCTATGCTCAGCTGTCTGTGTCTCAGTGTCCCTGTGCCACTGGCCAATGAGTTTTCACAGCTTCTCACTGCCCTGTCTCATTTGTGCTTTCCTTTTTCTACTCCAGTTGCCTAGCATGTGTTGATCTTTTTCACTAGATCAATTGTGAGGGCAGGGACTGAGTTTTATGTACAGTCACTGCCATCACATAGCTTCAAAGAGCATTGTGCATCTGTCCCAGTAGAGGTGTCTCACTGTGAGTGGTGCTCTTTGGAGCCATGTTTCTGCTGTCCTTGCTCACCTGGTTCCAGCAGCTATCATGGTACCTGACATATGATAAGTGTTCAGTATGTTTATCAAGTGAATGAATAAACCCCATAAATAATGAGTAGTCGGATGAAGAAGGATCTAGCAAATGAAGTAAAAAACGGGTCTATGGGGGAGAAGGACAAACAGGAGAGACTCCTGTCATGAAAATTCCAGGAAGAAAGAGTTCAATAAAGAGAGAGAGGTCCACAGTGCCAGTGGCAGAGTTAGGAGTCATTGCGCACTAGTGACAACAGCTTGTGCGGTATGTAAGGGAGGCAGGGGACAAATTCCATTCCACTGAGGTGGGAATGAGAAGGGGGATGAGGAGAGAATCAGTGTGCTCAGGTTCTTAAGAGGCTGGCTTTGTGAGGGGAAGAAAGTAATGGGTAGTACCTAGAGACGTGGAAAGGGGTTTTCTTCCCTTGTCTTTCCTTCTCTTCCTTTCTTTTCTACCTCATTTTCTGCCCTCCTGTTCTCAAGATGATAGACACTTGAGGAAGCTTGTAGGTTAAAGAGGATCCAGTGAAAATGTCTAGGACCAAAATATAGAAAAAAGGAGAGGGGATAATTATTGGTGAAATTAAATATGAAAGGACACAGCTTTCTTTGAGAAGGGCAAAAAAAGATATGAGGATGCCTGCATACATGAATCAACTGGGGCAATCACCGAAGAAAGAAAAATGGAAGTAAATCTCTGCAACAGCCCATTCTCTCTACAAAACATTGACTAACATGTTTTGGACACTTTCTATGTTGTAAGCATTATTAAAATTAATTTGTTAACTTGAGAATTTCTTGCAACAACCCTGGAAAGATGAAATTATTCTTCTAATTTTACAAATGAGACAACGGAAGCACTGAGGGATGAGGCATCTCACCTGAGGTTATACAGTGAGTCAACGGCAAAGCCAGGAGGCAGAGTTGCTCACCACTGTGCTATCCTGTGGGAAATGATGGGTCTGTAGAGCACTTAAGATTTTGAACAACCATCATGTGTGCCATGCAATGCTGAGTCTCTCCAAGAACTTCATCTATGTGGGAAATGATAATTACTTTGCATCATTAATTTGCAAGGTTGAGAGATTGCCTCCAGCAAAACTTGCTTTACCAGTTTTGGAGTGGAAGTGTTGAAATGTTTGCATTGTTGGGGAATCAGAGATAGGTGATGTGGAAGGAAGGAATGGGTGTGCCGGAGAAAGAGCAATTGATGTGATGGATCATGAATTCTGGCCTCTAAGGAGAAGGAAGTGAGAGCAGGACAAGCTGATGAAATGGGAGAAAATGCAAGAGCAAAGAGCCTAAGGGCTCAAAGAGTTTGCACACAAGGCATGTTTCTAGTTGAGGAGTTGGGGACTTGTGGAGAACAGAAGGTTGTGGTTAGAGAGAGACACTTAATTCTCTCAACAACCCTAGATTTCAGAAGTGACGGTTGGCACCAATGATGATTGGTTGATGGTGTGGCTTTGGATTGGAGGGGAATCTAATGGGACATGACAAGGTCAAGGTTGAGGCTGAGATCTGCAGGGATGTTGGGTAGATGTTGACTACACTTTGTATCATTGCAGGATGGTGCCCATTAGCCCTAAGGTCTGGTCTGAGCTTTAGATAGCTGCAACTCAAACATATGTTGGTTTTAGGGAAAGATATGAAAGATAGCTTACATTTGACACACAGTAAAAATCACTTACTCATTGTTTTTGTCAAAGAACAGTTGTATAGCTAGCTGTACTGTAGTTTTTGAATAAAGGAACTTAAAATATCAATTGGCAAAACAACACATTTCACAAGTAATTTTGGATGTTTTAGCCAAATGGTCATTATTACCCTGAAAAGAAAGGACTAGGGGCTCTGATAAAAATCTCTTCCTCTTCCTTCTCCAGCCTCTTTCTTTTCCCTGGGTAATGCACAATACAGCACTGTCTGGGCAGAGAGAGAGGCAGCTGAAAATCATCAAGCTTCCAGATGTAGAGTTTGCTGTCATTTGTGGGGGTGGGGGTCATGGGAGAGGGGCTGGCACCTTCAGTGGGAAAAGTCAGTGTGGTGTCTTTGCCTCTATAGTTAGCCATGTGATGGGAACCAGCAATACGTGTTCCCTTTGTACAGCTGTGCATATGAGTGTCTCCTTTTCTCTCCCGCCTATTTAGGATTTCAGGAAGTCAAAATTAGATCTGCTGTAAGCTTAGCCCCATATGTGAAGACATGTAGCTACTTACTGCATGAGGATAGGATATGTGTCAGGGTCTGATATGTAAGTATAGGCTTGTGTAGGCACTGTATCTGTGGGCTATAAGGAACAGAAACTGCAACCTGGACTGGCTTCAGTAGCAGGAGAATTCCTTCATGTAGTAGGAAGTTCAGGAGAAGAGCCTCTGGGTTGGGACTGATTCTCTGTGACTCTGTGATTCTTTTGATTCTGTCCCTGCCATGAATTGGTTTCATTCCCGTCATGGTCCCAAGGTGGCTATAGTGGTTCAAAGGGTCATGTTGAGCTAGGAAACACCCAGTGGAAGGGGAGAAGCCATGTCTCCAGGCCTCCGCAGTAGTGAGGAAATGTTTCCCAGAAGCTCCCAAAAAACTTTTCCTCAAGTCATTGGCAAGGATTGGGTCACTGCCTTTTCATAATTCAGCCCATGACTGGTAGGAGGAACAGGATTGCTATAATTCTTGATTAACCACTGGGGATGGGCTGATGTTTATTTCCAAGAGAAGGCTGGGGCTATTATGAGATTTCAGCCTTTCAAAGGAAAAGAGCCTCAGTTAGCAGTCAAGTTCCTGATTTCAGCATTGGTGGCAGTATGAACTTGGACAAATTGCCAGTTTCTGTGAGTCTCTGTTTTCTGTTAAAGGATCATTATGGGACTTGAAAACACTTTATATAAACTTTAAGGAGCTATAAAAATGCTAATTATTCATTTATTAATAATAATTATAACAACAGCTATAACAGTAGCTCCCATTTACTGAGCCTTTACATGTTCCAGGCACTTGCTATAGGCTTAAATGCATCCTCTTTATCCCTCACTAAACACACATCAAGCTTGCATCATACTTAAGGCACTCCACTAAATGCTTTGTTTCCAATCTCAAGTAACCTGAGATCTGGAAGGAACAGTAAAGCTCAAGGGTAGAGACAGAGAACAGATGCAGGCTGTTTTGTTGGTGGTGAGAACGGTGCCCAGTCAGACCGATGGAGTCAGCCCAGACCTTGGTTCAGCAAGCTTGCCATTTGAGTTCTGGCTAAGAAAGAATTCAGAGCCAAGACTCAAGCTATAAGAGAAAGTTTATTTAGAAAATCACAGAGGTAGAAGAAGTGAGCTGTAGAAGAAATGGGCTTAGGGAACAAGTTACAGAGGCAAAAGGAGGGCCCTTGGAGCTTGGGAGAAAGAGAGGCAAGGAAAATACCTTGGGGAAGGGGGAGCTGGTTACTCCCTAGAGAGAGCTACACTGGGTCCTCTGGCTTGTTTAGGGCATTTAGCTGGAGGTCTCCAGGAAGGGTCTCAATAAACCATTCATCAGCTTTCCAGATGTGCCCTTTCAGGGTGGTAGTCTCTACTGATTAATTAGGGCCAGGGCCAGGGGTCATTAGTGCCACTGGTCCTGATGTCAGCTTTGGAGTTCCTTATCTGATGTTACTGCTTTTCTGGGCCTGGAGCTGAAATATGGCTGAGGAGACATGTTTGATGTGGGTCAGAACCTCGTTGTCCAGGAGGTTTAATGCTCCCCACCCTCCAAAGAGGTTTAACCCACACGACTAGCAACATACCAGGGGAGGAAAGGTCAGGGGAAGGTATGAATTGCATGGCCAGCAATGTGCTAGGGGAGAAAAGGTCACCCTAGAGGGAAGGTTCTTGTTTTCCCAGTTTTACTGTTGCTAGGCACCCAGGCTTTCTATCCTGGTGACCTTCTGTACCTGGCCTATTGTCCTGGCTATACTCCTGTCTATCTAATGGCTTACTACAGTTTTACCCAGGGTTTCCTTTTTTTTTTTTTGGCCTGTGTGACCACATAGTGGCCCCTGACAATTGTCCTGTTATTTGCCACAGATTGTCTTTAGCTAACATGAGGGATTTGCAAAACACAAGTGTACGTATATGTAGTTCTAGAACACTCGATGCTTTTTCCGCTATTCCTTTATTTCCCCACAGGTAAATTCTTTGCATATTTGTGCTTTAGAAATTGTAGATGGATTTACAAGTGTTTATTAGCTCCCCGTATGTATTGTTTTGTCTGTGCTTCATGAATTAGTAACCATTCTAAAATTCTTTCCTCCAAAGTAAGTTTAACAGTGTAGAGGTACATAATAAATGCTTTTAAATTAAGCATTAATTATTTTTTGTTGTTGTTCTTAACTATTAATATATTACAGGTACAAGCCTAGATTTGTATTGCACTGAGGTTTAGTGGTCCAGAGACCTATCAGACAATGAAGTCAGTAAGTGGTAGGGATTTTTCTTTTTTGATGTTATAAATCACCTTGCTTTGAACATTGTTGTGAAGTGAACTTCTTCCATATTTGCTTTGTATCCTTATGATAGTTTCCCTGAAGGAGAGTAGCTATACTTTTTATACTTATTGGCTGGTTGGTTCATAGGTTTTTGAGTGGTGAAAATGACACACTTGGTTAACCATAATGGGGAATTGTAATCCACCCATCATTCTTTGACATTGTTTCTGTGAGTGCAGACTGATTAATATGTAGCTTGTGGGTGAACAGCATGTTTGTGTAAGAATCTTAGGAACTAATTTCAAAAGTTACAGACTCTGACCTTTAGGCATCCCAGTTCCAGCAGCTTTGCTGACCTCCAACGGTGGAGCCAGGATGACTAAATCAGGATGATGTACATCAGATCAGCCTTGGACTTAACGGAATGCGCTGTGCTCATCTGCACGTAGAGAACTTTTCAACCACCCTCCCTTGATCTCTTTGTTCTGTTCCCCTCTCCCTCCTTATAAAAACCTCTGCCTCCACTGAGATGTGGAGATGGGCTTTGTGACATGAGTTTCTCACCTTCCAGGTGGCTGGCCCTGAAAATAAACCACTTTCCTTTACATCAGCCCCTCTCAAGTACTGGCTTTCGTAGTGCCAGGCAGCCGGACCTGCATTCAGTTACACTTGTAATGTTACTTTGGGATGATGCATTTTCTGATTCTTTTTAAAAAAATTCTCTAGACTGATGTTTTATTTACTTTTTCTTTTGCTATTACTACTATGACAGATGTCCTCATTTCCCCTGCCCTCATTTGCCACCATCCAGCCCCTAACCCCCTTCCCTTCTGGCCATTGCCACGTGTTGGGTACCCTAACCTGCAGTAAGATCCCCCGGTGTGGCTCATGAACCAAAAACCATCCCAAACAGCTGTGTAAGGAGAAGATCTGCTGGCCAGTGGCTCAAGGCCAAAGGCCCAGTTCTTTGTTCCAAAGGTCTTTTATTGAAAGGGGCAAACTTGGAGGCACATAGCTTGTCAACCAATGCTAATTACAGGGAAGCAGAGAAACAAGTGAGGGGGCAGGGAGATCTCACTCAAGTCGGGATGTGCATTCAGGTCATGCTTCATAGTATTTACCCATGATCTAGTCTCCGTCCCCCCAGGGCCGCTGGTTTTACATGGAAGCATGTATGTACCCAGCATGCCTGGCCTTCCGGTTGAGACTTACAGGTTTAGCCTGCCCCATGCGGGACTCCAGGTTTCCATGCTTTTTCCCAGGTGGGCCGAAACAACCATGCTGTTGTCTACTTCTGTGTGTTACGTACATGTGTTCTCTGGCTAATCCCGTCATCTTCTTTCATCCAGTCCCCGTTTCCCTTCCCCGTTACAGCTGTCAGTCAATTCCATGTGTCTCTGCCTCAGTTTCTATTTTGTTCATTAGTTGATATTATTCATTAGATTCCATACATAAGTGAGATCATATGGTATTTGTCTTTCTCTTGCTGGCTTATTTTACTTAGCATAATACTCTCCAGGTCCATCCATGGTGCCTGTCTTTTCTCATTCTATGGTGTTTTATAGGCCTGGGATCATAAAATATTTCCAGAAAATATGAACTGTTATGATACCATGTCACTTACTTTCCCTAGGCTTCCTCATAATTGTAATAAAAATGGTATTTCTGTGGCTCAGCCTGCACTGCATTTTGAGGAAATCCAGCCCACATCAATTATTCCCCATTAGATCCTAAAGTCCTGGGGAGACACAAAACTTGTGCATTTTTATTCATCATTCTCTTAATGGTGAGGGACTGCTCTTGGCGCTTCTTGATCTGAATGCAAATAGACTCCCTGATGACCCATCTTTCAGACACATCTGCTTTTAATTCATGGTTCTGGCCCTCACACTGGGACCTCTGCTATATTCTTAAGACAATCTTTGAGTAAACTGATGGGAAAAATGAAGTGGGAGATATTCTTTTCTTGCTGATGAAGGATAAATCCATGGTATTTCTTTTGGCATCGTGGTAGAGATGGGAAGACTTTCATTCATGTGACTCTACTTCCCATGTAATTTTTTCAACAATTCCTAAAATACTTTGCCCCGTCTCTTTCTGTCTCCCACGTGCTATATATAGTATTGGTGAATGCGGCTATGTAGCAATGTAAACTTAGAGGGAGGAACTGCCACTATTCTTAAATAATTTTTAAGAAATCATAGTTGTGAGTATAGTGTATATGACATAAATCATGTTTATGTTTTGTTCTCTGCTTGTACATCTCCCTAGATCTTTTATTTTTTATTTTAAAGTATAGTTTATTGATTATGTTATTACAGTTGTCCCAATTTTCCCCCTTTGCTCCCCTCTCCCTGGTATCCCCCTTTCCAGCAATCCCCTCCCCACCTTAGTTTGTATCCATGGGTTGTGCATGGAAGTTCTTTGACTGCTCCATTTCCTGTGCTATTATTAATATGTCCCTGTCTATTTTGTACCTACCAGTTATGCTTCTTAATCCCTGGACCTTTTCCCCCATTCTCCTCCTTGCCCCTCCCAGCTGATAACCCTCCAAATGCTCTCCATACCTAAAATTCTGTTCCTGTTCTGGTTGTTTGCTTAGTTAGCTAGTTAGTTTGTTTTAGATCCAGTTGTTGATAGTTGTAAATTTGTTGCCTTTTTGATATTTATAGGTTTGATCTTCTTTTTCTTAAATAAGTCCTTTTAACATTTCATGTAATAATGGCTTGGTTATGATGAACTCCTTTAGCATTACTTTGTCTGGAAAGTACTTTTCCCACCCTTCCATTCCGAGTGATAGATTTGCTGGATAGAGCAAGCTAGGTTGTATGTTCTTACTTTGCCAGTTAGAATAATTCTTCCTGGCCCCTTCTTGCCTGCTAAGTTTTTTTAAAGAAATCAGCTGTTAGTCTTATGAGAACGCCTTTGTAGGTAATTCTCTGCTTTTCTTTTGCTGTTTTTAAGATTCTCTCTTTATCTTTTTTTTTTTTTTTTTTTTTTAAGATTTTACCTATTATTTCCAGAGAGAGAGGAAGGGAGAGAGGTAGAGAGGGAGAGAGACATCACTATATGGTTGCCTTTCACCTGCCTCCATCCACAGACCTGTCTGGAGACCTGGCTTGCAACCTGGTTATGTGTTCTGGCTGGGGAATCGAACCAGTGATTTTCGGGTTTGCAGTCTGGCACCTTATCCACTGTGCTACCAGCTGGGGCCTGATTCTTTATCTTTAACCTTTGGTATTTTAATTATGATGTGTATTAATATGTTCCTCTTTGGGTCTAACTTGTTTGGGACTGTCTATGCTTCCTGGACTTATATATCAGTTTCCTTCACCAAATTAGGGAAGTTTTCTTTTATTATTTTAAAAATAAGTTATCAATCTCTTGCTCTTTCTCTTCTCATTCTGGCACTTCTCATTCTGGCCATGATCCAATGTTGGCACTTTTCGAGATTTCCCAGAATCTTCTTATATTATCCTAATTAAAAAAAAAAAAAAAAATCTTGTTTCTTCTTTTTGTTCTTGTTGAATGTTTATTGTTTCTTTATAGTTGTTCCAAACAGTTGATTTGAATTGGCTTCCTTCCCTTCACTGTTGGTTCCCTGTAGACTTTTCTTTATTTCACTTGGTATTACATTCAATTCTTCCTTTACATTGTTGTACTCAGTGAATTCTTTGATGTCTTGATAGCTGTGTTTTGAATTCTGCATCGAATAGGTTGGCATCTCTATTTTATTTAGTTATTTTTCTGGGGTTTTGTCCTGTTCTTTCAATTGGGCCATATTTCTTTGTCTCCTCAATTTGTCTCCCTGTTTTTGTTGCTGTGTGTTAGGTAGAGCTGTTTTGACTCCTTGTAAAAGGCACCTGTAAATTGTGTGGAGCAGGATCTTAGGGTGCAGCAACCTGTTTTGTTGTTTTCGGCCTCTGTGTGGAGGGAGGCCTCAGAGAGGGGACAGTGCCACTGCCTACGTTCGACACTTGCCCCGTTTCTAGTCACTCCATTCACTTCCCATGTGTGACTGGTGCTCTCCTAGTTGTTGTCCTGGTTTTGAATCCCAGAAGAGGTGATTTGCACAAGTTTTAAGATCATGTGGGCACCTTAAGCAAAGTTTCCTAAAAATCCAGCAATTTCTTCCACCACTGAAATCCCCACTGGTTTTTATAGCCAGAAGTTACAGGGATTTATCTTGCTGGCACTGGAACCTTGGGCTGTGTGGTTTAGCCTGTGGCTGGGATTGGTCATTTCCAAGGTATCCTTCCTGATTTTTATCCACCGCATGTGAATATGGGACCACTTGTGTCCTTCTGCCACCACCACCTCTCCCCATCTCTCCACCCTGCTTCTGTGTCTCCACCCCTCTTACCTATCCGGATGGCTTCTTTAAATTCTTGATTGTCAGATGTCCATACAGTTCAATTTTGTGACACTTCTGGGTGTTATTTATTTTGAGATTTAGCTGTAATCCTTTTATTCTATCTGTGGTTGAATGAGGAGGTGAAGGATGTCTACCTACACCTTCCATCTTGACTGGAAGTCTCTCCAGCTCATTTTAAACACTAATGTGTGAGGTCTGATAATAAGCAAAAGCAAAAAATGGGGACCACTCCTGCCTTGGAAGGGCCCATGGACAGACTGCGCACACAGTGTTACCAGGACTATGAACAAGTGGAGAGAGTGATGTGCCAGCAATTAAGTAGTTTGGGAAGGACCCTAGAACAACTCTATGAAGTTGGTAGGAAATGGAGGCCCGGGAGACTACTCCTAGCTGGTTATACAGCCAGCCAATGAGAAAGCCTGGATTTCAACCCAAGTCTTTCCACATCCTAATGTCCTGCTCGTCATTTAGTTTCTTTTTCCAGATTTGAATTTTCAAAGTTACCTCTAAAACAATTCAGACTTCACAGAAGGGAATAAAGGGCATTCTGCTTCCCCTTCCTTCTCCCATAGCTCAGGCTTACACTGCTGAAAGCTTGGTGGGTGGGCTCCCAGGCCACCTTCTCTGCATGTATAAATGGCCTAAGGAAACCTCAGGTGTGACTGTATCAGTCCCAGACAGAATAGCTGTGAGCGTAGAGGCCAGCTCAGGAGTGTGCTGTCCTCTCCAGGACCTACCTGGGTGAGAGATTCGTGGTATGCTGAGCTCTGGGAACCAGGACACTCCCAGGTTTAACAGCAACAGGGTGTTCCAGCAGCCAGCCCTCTGGGGAAAGGAGGGCTGTTTGTGCTGCTCTGGCTTTCCACCTGACCCTGACCTGCCTGGCCAAGCATGGAGCAGGGCCCCTTGCCGTGCCGAGGTTGGGAGGAGGGCCAGGGGCTGCTCCTTGCTGATCTCTGTTTCTCCAGCACTGCACTTGTCGGAGTCCAGCTTCTGTTGCGTGGAAGACATGACGGTACCTGGGTCCGACTTCTGCAGGTCCAGCAATGGACTGACTTTGGGCAAGTTGCTTTAAAACTAGAAGAGTCTGATCTCAGTTTCTCCAAATCTAAGGGGCACAATTTTTCCTCCTCTTTTTAATATTTCTGAAATGAGATGTGATTGGCATTAGGTGTGTATAGTTAATATACTAGTGTTTCTTAACGTTTCCTTTTTCTTGAAAAAAAAAAAAGCTGTTATTAAATCAGTGGGGTAACTTACAATTTATGTTATTTTGGGATTGTGGGGAGGTGGTAATCAGTCTTTTGGAGAGTTGCTTGGAGGATAGAGAATGCCTAATAACCTACTTTGTGGACGGTAAAGTGCTATATCAATGGAAATAATCAGAAAATTACCCGACTGCTCCTGCGTGGTTATTCCCCAGAGATGCCTGGGCAGATACTTCTTGATTAAAAAATTAGTGACAGTCTTTTGTTCAATTAAGCTGGTGTTGTACATTATAAGAATCACTTCTGATCCCCCCCTTTCCCCAGTAGGACTCAATAAGCTATTTCCATTTTTTTTTTAATTAAAAAATAAAACAAAAAAAATAAAATAAAATAAATAAAAATAAATACATAAATAATAAAATGTACCTCTTAAACATTTGAATTTTATTTTAGTTTTTGACTTAGGCCTTGGCAAGACCAGTTTGGCTATCATGGATTTAGTAGATTCCTGGCCCTCACTGAAAATATCAGTTGACCACAAAACAGTTGTAACTTGAACAGAATGTTAATCCGAAAGAAGTGCTGCAGTGCCAATAAAAAAATGACAACGTCACTTAGTTCCTACGGCATGCCAGGTAATTTGAGGGGATTAAAGCAATTACTTAGACCCTCCACCTGTCCTGGTAGAGTTTAATTGGAGAGCTTTCACATGGTGAAGGCTCAGCAACAAGCTAAAATTTCCCTTTCAGCTCCATTCAACCAATTTGCTCCCAATAACCACATCTGAAGGAGTTTGCAATGTAGTAGGAAACAAGATGTTGATCTTGGCAGGGAAAAACAGGGCGCTTGCTAAACAGATACCCAGTGGACAAGGGATCACAGAGAGAATACTGATATTCCTACAGGAAATCTCACCAGTTATTTTTATAAGTAAATGGTCTGTCCTAGCATTTACTTTTTATTTTTAAAAGATTTTATTTTATTATTTTTAGAGAGAGGAGAAGGGAAGAGAGGCAGAGAGGGAGAGAGACATCAGTATATGGTTGCCTTTCACCTGCCTCCAGCTACAGACCTGGCAGGAGACCTGGCTTGCAACCTGGTTATGTGCCCTGGTTGGTGAATCCAACCAACAACCTTTGGGTTCGCAGGCTGGCACCTTATCCAATGTGCCACCAGCCAGGGCTTGTCATTGCATTTAAACCCGGTTTTTGCAAAGTCAAATACCTTTGGGGGCTCAAGTGTGGAGTAGCTCAGTTGTGACATAAATAAGAGAAGGATGTTGGTCTGTAGCCAAATCAAGAGGACATGTAAAGTTTCGTTTCCTTACCCTTGTACAGATACTTAAATTCTGTCCTTGTCGCAGGAGACATGAGGGAGCAGAAATCCCTGCCCTCCTGGAATTCACATTTGTTAAAAAACAACTAACTAAGCCGGTTAGAATGTAAATGTATCAGACACATTGGGGTGTTCCTGTGAATCAATTGTACAAATGTCAACCTTGTTAGCTTTATTTCAAGATAAGTGACTTCTGGGTAAGAAAGATTACTGTGTTTATCAGGAGAGGGAGCATATTTTTGGCATTCTGCTTGGTCTATTGACTTAATTTGCCAAATAACCACAATTACAAAATATTATTAGCCCAACAAGGCAGCATCTGGTTTATTTCATTGTAGTTTGTATTTCATTGAAAAGAAAACAAAGCACTGTGAAAAAATCTTCTATGTCCCTTTATGGATTGTGATGACTTTCCACAATTCATTAATGATGACTTAGAGCTGTGTATGACCATCGGGCCAGGGGTTCCATTGTGGGACATGCAGCGTCTGTCCATTTGAGTTGGGAGCTCCCCAGGTAGCTGCCCCAGGGAGCGGTTCTCTCTGAGGCCTGGCTTTCTGCAGAGTGACTCTGATGAGGTCACTAGAATAACATGCCTGGGAGCTAGGACCTGGGAAACCATGTGGGAAAATGGGGATAAGAAGCATTTGTGACTGCACTGATCTCCAATTTCAACAACTGGAACTTTGCTGGGCCTGCAAAGTGAGGCAAAACGGATAATTTTGGAGAGAGAAGGGAATGGAGCCTTCTGATTCTCACTGTTCTGTTCGGTCCTCAGTCCCCTGGTGAGTGTTTTTTGTAAATTAATGAGTGTAAAGATGTGAATGTTTGTGGCGCAGACTCCTGGAACTTCTTTGTGAGTGCCCGGGAGCTCCCTTCTTTCCTATGTGTGAGGGCACTGCACAGAGCCAGGAGGCAAGGTGCCACGCCAGGGTCTCGGCATTGTCAACCTGAGGGATGTGCCACTGGAAGGACCCACAGTCCTCACAGGCCATGAGTATTAAAGGAGGGGCCTTGGGTTGTCATAATGAATCTGTGTTTGAGGCCCAGCTACCCCGTGTTCCTGTGTCCAGTGCAGCAGAACCAGGGCTTCTTGGCAGCGGATTAGACTGCAGCTATGATTATAACCAGCAATGGCCTTTTGCTGCCTTTAGTCCACCTTCCTCCTCTATCCGATTTTTGGCACAAAGAAATCTTTCTTTCTTTCTTTCTTTCTTTTTTTTTTAAAGATTTTATTTTATTTATTATTTCCAGAGAGAGCGGAAGGGAGAGAGGCAGAGAGGGAGAGAGACATCACTGTATGGTTGCCTTTCACCTGCCTCCAGCTAAAGAACTGGCTGGAGACCTGGCTTGCAACCTGGTTGTGTACCCCGGCTGGGAAACAACCAGCGACCTTTGGGTTCGCAGGTCCGTCCCTTATCCACTGTGCCACCAGCCAGGGGCTTTGCTCTGTTTTGACGTGATGATTCTGGCTACCTTGATCACAGGCCAGGAATTGCAGCAAAGTCAAAGAGATGGTTGGAACAGCCTGAACTTGGGCTTTCAGGACTTGTGCAGACTTTACACGGATATGAGAGAGAGCGGTGAGATCTGCTGACTAAATCTGGGCCTCCTAGAGATAGAAAGAGTTGAAGCTGAGGACAAATTGTTGTTGGGAGGCAAAAGAGTAATTCCATTTCTTAATATACTACACCTGGATGAGATACTGCCATTCATTTCATTTCAGTATTTCCTCCTGTGCTCATTTTCTCATACCCAGACTTCTCACGAGAAGCAGTAGATAACTTGGGGTTTTGGCTTTCTGTCCCCTTCCTCCCTTGCTCCCAGCCTGTGGCATGTCATCTTGTCACCCTCCACAGCCTCTTGAGAGGCCTGCCATCATTTCCATCACTGTAGCCCCAGTCAGGACAGCTTTTAGTAGCCCAACTTGTATAGGGTCAATTGCAGACACTACTGCAAACACCTTTTATTCCAGTCTCTTCTCAGTGTGAGTGTGGGCTGTCTCCTCTAATCACTCAGAACACACCCACCCCTCCTGACCCACCCAGCGGCCCTGTGGTCGTTTTCAGGTTACCGTCTATGGTTCACCTGGACATGTCTTTTTTTTCTTTAGGCCCATCTGTCTACAAGCCCACAAGCTGCAGACACTACTTACTGGACCTTCTCTCCATCCTTGCATGAGCTCACTTCATGTTCTATCCACTTCATCACTCTGTGTCCAGGCCCAGGCAGCAAGCTATTAAGAGAGGTCCTTCACAGGTTAGTGGGATTTTACAGAGACCTTATAGAATCCTAAGTGGGATTAGGATAGCAACTATGGATTAGATAGCATGGCATTAGTTGTAAGTTATTGCAATTTTTTTGCCCAAGCAAGTCACTACATTATTTTTTAAATCTTTTTCAAATCCAACTAGTCTGTGTTTACATAATGAGATGAATCAGGGACCTACTGCTCTAGTGTGGCAGCTTTCATGTCAAAAGAAAATAATGTAGACAAAAGTAAAAGCCAGGTATATGAGAACTAAATCATTTGATATAGTTATAACTTAATAAGATTTGTTGTGCAAAGAGTGCGTCGCCTTACTCTCTGGAATGCCTGATGTTTCGTACGATCCAGGACTGCTTTTGAGAACATGCACCGGAGACAGATGAACTAAGTGCTTATCCATTTGATGAGGTACTTGTTACCAAATAGGAACCCTGCCCTTGACCTCAGATTATAGTTTTGATTATGGGTAGGGCACACATTTCTTATCAATCTTTGAGAAAGAGAGAGAGAAAGCTGACTGCTGGCTTCTTTGGATAGATGGAGGCCTAGTTGATAGGAAGTCGGAAAATTCTTGATCATCTGCCAAATTAATATTTATAAGCGTTGGGTTGGCTTCAGTCTGTAGTAACCACATGATTTGGCAGCTGGAAACTTAACTGCATGTTCCTGATGGAAGGGGTATTGACTTTATTGATGCCTGGCAAATGTTCAGCCAAGATGACTGATGTCTGTTTGCTTCTGTAATCCCAAGGACTTGAGACATGTGTCACATTTTTTATGGCCTTCCAGCCACGGCTCTGAAAGGCTGCAAACTCTTGGGCGAGCGGCTGAATTCTGCTCAGGAGCAGCGCCTGTCAGCTAGAGAATGCACACGGGGTCCAGTCCACAGTGGGGTGAGGACTCTTTCTGCGGGCATCCCTCTTGGCTGAATTCCAACACCCAGTGGCCGTTGCGCAGGCTGTTTGCTCTCTCAGCTGCCTGGATTGAGGCAGGGTTTTCAAGCAGTTATGAGACTGGGCCATGTGAGTAACCTATGCAACTCAAATTAAAAGTCACATGGTGAGGATCAAATGGTCTTCAGTTCATGAGGCAATTAATTTTTTGATTTCAATGACTATCAGGGACCTGCTCTATGTTAGGCATATTCTAGGTACTGGGAAATTGGCAGTAGAGGGGGTAGGTTCCCTCTCCCATGGAACTGACAGTTTTGTAGTGAAGACAAACAATAAACAAATAGTAAACAAGACAACTTCAAATGGTGATTAATGTGCTATGAAGAAAATGAAACAGCCTAATTTAATAGTTACCGCAGAGTGGGGGATGGGGATGTCATAAATTATTATGGTGGGGGAGGGATCTCTTGGAAAGAGACATGTGACCTGAGGTCTGAAAGACAGGAAGGAGCTAGCTGTGTGAAAATGGTGGAGTGGGGGGTTATTTCGAAAGACAAGTGCAAAGGCCCTGTGGCAGAAATGAGTTTGGCATGTCTAGAGAATGGAAGGAAAGCTTCAGAAGTTGCTCTATCATGGCTGAGGGAAGAGTGATGAGGTTGATATGTAAAGGGGGTCAGGTCATTCAAGGAGGTTAGGTGGTTTTCTCAGGGCAATGAGGAAACCATTAGTTTTAAGCAGTGGTGTGATATGGTCCAGGCCATAGAGCTGCTGTCCATCTAACTCTTCATTTATAGTTTAATCTAAAAAGCCATCCAACATGTGTCACTATGCCTGCTGGAAAAATGCTTTTGAGGATGTTAGTCTTACACTTCAGTTTTTTCTCTGATTAACTGAGGAGGTTGTGTGGTGGTTGTAAGCTGCTCCGTCTGAATTCCAGCCCCAAACTGAATTTGTAGGGACTCTGGAGCCAACCCTCCAGGCATGGTTTTGTTTTGTTTTGTTTTAAATTTTATTGTTGTTGTATTACATCCATCCCCTTTCTGCTCCCCCTCTGTCCCCCTCCCCACCCACCCATTCCCCCCAAAATCAATCCCACCTGTTGTCCATGTCCATGGTTCCTTTATACTAGGTTCTTGTCTAAGCTGCTCCCCTTTCTTGCCTCTGCCTCCCCCCTCCCCCCAACCCCTTTCCCCCTGACCACTGCAGGCCTATTCCTTGTATTCATATACTTGGTTCTGT
>PVIW01009228.1:0-19829 GCA_004026585.1 Noctilio leporinus
AAAAAAAAAAAAAAAAAAAAAAGAACAAGGTAGGAAGAATCACAATACCGGACTTCAAACAATACTACAAGGCTACTCTCATCAAAACTACCTGGTACTGGCATAAGAATAGACATATAGATCAATGGAACAGAATAGAGAGCCCAGAAATTAAACCAGGACTCTATGGTCAACTAATATTCGACAAAGGGGGAAGGAACATCCAATGGAGGAAAAACAGTCTCTTCAACAAATGGTGTTGGGAGAACTGGACAGCAACATGCAAAAAGATAAAACTAGACCACCAACTTAACTTACACCATACACCAGAATAAACTCAAGATGGATAAAGGATTTAAACATAAGCAGTGCCACCATAAAAATCCTGTAGAAAAATATAGGCAGTAAACTTTTTGATATCCTACACTGAAATGCGTTTACTGATACTTCACCAAGGGCTAAGGAAATAAAAGAACAAATCAACAAAAGGGCTAGCCCTGGCTGGTAGCACAGCAAATAAGGCACAGGCCTGTGAACCCAAAGGTTGCAGGTTCGATTCCTAGCCAGGGTAACATAATTAGGTTGCAAGCCAGGTCTCCAGCCAGGTCTGTGGCTGGAGGCAGGTGAAAAGCAACCTTACATTGAAAAAAAAAAAAAGGGGGGGGGGGCGCTATATCGAATTGAAAAGTTTCTGTTCAGCTAAAGAAAACACCAGTAAAATTAAATGGGAACCAACTGTATGGGAAAACATGATTGCCAATGATACCTCAGACAAGAGTTTGATCTCCAAAATACATAAAGAACTAACACGACTCAACACCTGGGAGATAGACAGCCCAATTAAAAAATGGGCAAGAGACCTGAACAGACAACTCACTGAGGAAGATATACAAAGGGCCCAGAGGCATATGAAAGAATGCTCAACATCACTAGCCATCAGAGAGATGCAAATTAAAACTGCATTAAGATACCACCCCACACCTGTCAGAGTGGCAATCATCAACAAATCAACAAACGACAAGTGTTGGCGAGGATGTGGGGCAAAGGGAACCCTCGTGCACTGTTGGTGGGAATGCAGGCTGGGGCAGCCACTATGGAAAAGACTATGGAGTTTCCTTAAAAAACTAAAAATGAAACTGCCTTTTGATGCAGCAATTCCACTACTAGGACTATACCCAAAGAATCCTGAAGCATCAATTCAGAAGAACCTATGTGCCCCTATGTTTATAGCAGCACTATTTACAATAGGCAAGTGCTGGAAACAGTTTAAGTGCCCATCATTGGATAATTGGATCAAAAAACTTTGGTACATTTACACAATGAAGTACTATACAGAAGAAAAAAAGAAGGAACTCCTAATCTTTGCAACAACATGGATGGAACTGGAGAGTATTGTGCTCAGTGAACTAAGCCAGTCAGCAAAAGACAAATACCATATGACCTCACCCATTACAGGACAATAATGAACAAAACTAACAAGCAAAACTGAACCAGATACATGAATACAGTGAATAGGCCTTTAGTGGGTAGAGGGGAAAGGGGGTGGGGGGAGGGGGAGGAAGAGGCAAGGAAGGGGAGCAGTTTAGACAAGAACCTAGTATGGAGGTACCATGGACATGGACAACATGTGGGATTGACTTTGTGGGTGAATGGGTGGGTGGGAAAGAGGACAGAGGGGAGCAAAAGGGGGATGGATGTAATACAACAACAATAAAATTAAATTAAAAATAAAGAAATATAAAATATGAAAGCAGCCCTGGCTGGTAGCACAGTGGATAAGGCGCTGGCCTGTGAACCCAGAAGTCGCAGGTTCGATTCCCCAGCCAGGGCACAGAACAAGGTTGCAAACCAGGTCTTCAGTCAGGTCTGTGGCTGGAGGCAGGTGAAATGCAACCATACATTGATGTCTCTCTCTCTCCTTCTCTCTCTCTCTCTGCCTCTCTCCCTTGCCCTCTTTCTAAAAATAATGAAATAAAATCTTTAAAAAAAGAAATAAAAAGCAAAATGGTAGACACAAATCAAACCATGTCGCTATGAGCATTAAAATGAATGATTTAAGCAAACCAATGAAAAGGCAAAGATTGGCAGAATGAAAAGAAAAACAAGAGGAGACACACTTTAGATTCAAATATATGTAGGTTGATAGTAAAGAGATAGAAAAACTATATCATGCACATTACAACTCTAAGAAAATTATATTGGCTATAGTGTGTCTATGAGATAAAACATCCCTGAGACAAAACAGACTTTAAAACAAAGAAAAACTTGACTAGAAAGTAAATGGGGACATTGGATAATTTGAAAAGATTCAAACCATCAAGAAGGAAGATATAACAATAATAAATATATATATACATATATATATATATGTATATGTGTGTGTGTGTGTATATATATATATATATATATATATATCAAGAGATCCCCACAATACATGAAGCAAAAATGGATAGGATTAAAAGGAGAATATATAATTCAACCATAGCACTTGAAGACTTCAATACATTACCTCAAATACTGGATAAAACATCTAAACTAAAAACCAGCAGGAGTATAGAAAATGTAGACACACCATAAACTCACTGAACCTACAAGATGACTATAGAACACTCCACCCAACAACATCAGAATATTTATTCTTCTTTTAAGCACATATTCTCCAAAATAGAACATCTGATAGGCTATAAAAGAAGCTGCAACAAATTTAAAAGGACTGAACTCATACAAAGCATGTTCTCTGACCACAATGGAATGAAGTTAGAAATCAATAACAAAAATAAATGAGGCAAATGTACAAATAAATGGAGTTTAAACAACACACTCCTAAATAACTATTGAGTTAAAAGTGAAATGGAAAATACTTTGAGACAAATGACAACAAAAACACAACTTAGAAACTTAAGGGATGAAAGTGCTTAAAAGAGAATTTAGAGTTGTTAATGCATATACATCTTTTTTTTTTTTTTAGAAAAGAAATATCTCAATTAAATAGTTTAAGTTTTGATATAAAAAATGAGAAACTGGAAACAAATTACGTTCAAAGCAATAAGAATAAAATAATACTAGTAGAAATAAATGAAGCAGGGGATAGAAAAACAAGGAAGAAAACTCAGCAAAATTAGAAGTTGGTTATTGGATATTATAAACAAAATTAACAAATCTTTAGCTAAACTGAACAAGAAAAACAGAAGATTGACATTACTAAAATGAGGAATAAAACAGAGAACATCTCTACAGACATTGCAAAAATAAAAATAATTATAAGAAAATACTATGAACAACTATGTATTACCAAATAGATAACTTAGATGAAGTGGACAAATATCTAGACAGACATAAATTATAAAAATTGTCAAGAAGAATTAAGAAATCAGAATGGACCCATAATGACAAGATTTAATTAATATTCAAACTTCTAACCAAAAGAAGCCTAGACTCAGATGGCTTTACTATTATATTCTAAAAGACATTTAAAGAAAAATGAGTACCAATCTTTCTAAAACTCATCCAGAAAATAAAAAAGGGAGAAAAACTTTCCAATTGATTCTAAAAAGCCAGCACCCCGCTAACAGCAAAACTAAAGATATCACAAGAAAACAGAAGAACAATATTTCTTAAGAACATAGGTGCAAAAGCACTTGAAAAAATACTAGCAAACCAAATCTGGCAACATGTAAACCCATATGGGTTTACAAGGTTACTTTAATACCTGAAAAGGAATCAATTTAACACATCATGTTACTAGGAAAAAGAGCAAAAACCACATTATCATCTCAACAGACACAGAAAAAGCATTTCACAAAACAGCAATCTTTCATGATAAAAACACTCAATAAATTAGGGATAGAACAGAATTTCTCATCCTACTAAAGAACATCTATTAAAATGTATAACCAGCATAATATTTAACAGTGTAGAACTGAATATTTTCCCCTTAACATTAGGAACAAGAATGTCTGCTCATCACTTTTATTCAGCATTATATGCTCAAGGCTCTGGACAGAATGATTAGGCAAAACACAGAAATTAAAGACACTCAGATTACAAGGGAAGGCAGCAAGCATGACTAGGTGTACTGGGAATCCAGAGTAATCCACTGTTAGAAGCAACAAGTGCAGCAAAGTTGCAGGATACAAAATCAATATGCAAAAGTCCATTGTATTTCTGTAAACTGACAATAAATAATACAAAAATAAAATGGAAAAGCAATTTTAAATACGACAGGACTTAAAATACTTAGAAAAAAATGAACAAAATAAGTGGAAGGCTTGTACACAGGATGCTATAAAATATTGCTGGGAAAAATGAAAAGATATCTAAATAAGTGGAAATAAACCCTATGTTTATAGATTAGAATACTTAATATTGAAGAATGGCAATACTTTCCACCTGGCTTCTTTACAGAAATTGATAAGCTGATTCTAAAATTTATATAGAAATACAATAACCTAGAATAGCCATAACAATCTTGAAGAATAAATTTGGAGGACTCATGCTTCCTTATTTCAAAACTTGCTCTGAAGCTACAGTAATCAAGAGAGTGTGGTACTGGCATAAAGAGAGACATATAGATCAATGGAATAGAACTGAGAGTCTAGATATAAAGCTTTACATTGATACTCAACTTATTTTCAACAAGTATGCCAGGATATTTAATGGAGAAAGAAAAGTCTTTCCAGTAAATGGTGCTGGAACAGCTACATACCTAAAGGCAAAATAACAATAATAATAAAGTAGAACCCTTTGTCTAAAACCAAGCAGAAAAATTAACTCAAAATGGGTCGTAGACCTAACTGTCAGAACAAAAAACATAAAACTCTTAGAATAAAGCATAGGAGTCACCTTTATGACCCTGGATGAAGCAATGGTTTCTTAGAGATGAAACACCAAAAGCGTGAGCAACCAAAGAAAGCAACAGATAACTTTAACCTCATCAAAATGAAAAATCTTAGCATTGCAAAAGATACCATCAAGAAAGCATGAAAACAACCCACAATATAGCAGAAAACATTTGTAAATCATGTATCTGAGAAGGGACTTATGTCCAGAATATATAACAAACCCTTATTACTCAATAATAAAAAGATGAATCAATTAAAACTGTGTAAAGTTCTGAATAGATATTACTCCAAAAATAAGAAAAAATGTCAAGTAAGTATATAAAAAGATGTTCAAAACAAAACAAAAATTAGCCATTAGACAAATGTAAATCAAGACCCTAAGAAATGCCACTTCATGCTCACTAGGATAATTATTATCAAAAAGACAGACCATAAGAAGTATTGTCCAGACTGTAGAGAAATTGGAAACCCCTTCCACAGCTGATAAAAATATAAAATGGTACAGCCACTTTGGAAAACAGTTTGGTGGTTCCTCAAAATGTTAAATATAAAATTACCATATGACCAAGCATTTCTACTCTAAGATATATTCACAAGAAAAACATATGTTCATACACATAAAAGCTTATACATGTATAGTATGGCAGATTTATTCATAACCAAAAAGTGGAAACAACCCAAATACCCATCAACTGAGAGATAAAAATGCGGTATGCCCACACAATGAAACATCATTCAGCAATAACAAGAAATGAATTATAAATATGCTACAACATGGATAAATCTTGAAAATACATTATTTTAAGTGAAAGAGGCCAGTTTTTTTTTTTTTAATACACTATATGGTTTTATTTATAAAATGCCCAGAATAGACAAACTTATAGAACAGAAAGTAGGTCAGCTGTCCTCTAGGCCTCAGAGGGATAGAAACCAGAGGAAAATGATGAAAATGGGTCTGTGTTTTCTTTCTGGTATGATGAAAATATTCTAAAATTCAATTGCAATTGTATTAGTTTCTTATGGCTGCCATAACAAAATACACAGACTGGGTGATTTAAACAGAAATCTATTTTCTCATAGTTGTGGAGGCTGGTATCAACAGGTCAAGGTATCAGTAGATTTGGTTTCTTCTGAGGACTCCCTGTCCTCATGTGTTAGCATCTGGGGAGGTCTATGCTCTCATTTCCTCTTCTTAGAAGGATACCAGTCATCAAATCATATGAACTCATTTATCATTAAGGAGCTTTCAAGAGCCCTATCCCCAAATCCAGTTGCAGTTTGAGCTACCACGGTTAGGAGCTCCATGGAAGAGTTTTAGGAACACACAAGTTTATCCAGAGCAACAGTGATGGCTGCACAGTGCTCTGAATACAATAAAAACCTCTGAATCCCACAACTTAAATGAGTAAATTTTGTGGCATGGAAACTGGATCTCAATAAAGCTACTATTTAAAAAGGAGAAATAGGGGAAATATTTAAGATTTTCAAGAAGGAAAATAAAATGATTCAGTCTGGGTCCTGGCTGATGGCACAATGGATAAGGTACCGGCCGGTGAACCCAAAGGTTGTGGTTCAATTCCCAACCATGGCATATAACCAGGTTGCAAGCCAGGTCTCCAGCCAAGTCTGTAGCCGAAGGCAGGTCAAAGGCAACCATACATTGATGTCTCTCTCCCTCTCTGCCTCTCTTCCTTCCCCTCTTTCTGAAAATAATAAATAAAACCTATTTTTCCAAATGACCCTGTCTGGATTTTACAGGAAAAAAAAATTCTGGCAGTCCTCTCTAGGATGAAATTACAAGAAGGCTAGAGAACACAGGGTAGATAAGGAGATTACTGCCACCATCCAGGACCGATGTCCTGGAGCCTTGCTAGGCCAGGGGCACTACGAGGAGGAAGACAGCAAGGACTTTGCCTCGGTGGCTCACCACCTATCGGAGAGCATCTGTCCGGGTGGTTCACAGGCCAATTCACGGGCAGCTGGTGTGGCGGCAAGGTTCTGAGAAGTCACCGAGGACCTAAAGACCGGGCCCACATCCGGCCTGAATCCTCCCTATTGCTTTGTTGTAAATTGTGTATAAAACTTTGAATAGAATAACATCTTAGGTTCTGCGTTACTCAGAATAACAGGCCCACTCAGCCTTAACCATTCAATAATGTATTCAGCACAGACAATTCTGAAGGCTCTGCCAATCCCTTGGCAGACTCTGAGGGAAAGTGAGAAGAGATGCGGAGCAGGTGCAATAATAGGTCCACAATGAGCTGCCTACATGGTCACCAGCAGGGGCGCACATGGGCAGCTCCCAAGGAGACCAGGCAAGACGTGACCACCGTGTCTCCTGGGCCCAGCACCATGCTATACCAGCGTATTGGGGCAACCTTGATTTAACAAGCAAAGATCACTTATCATTTTGTTTTCTATTATTTCTTGTTTGGAATTTGATTCTCTAATATGTTTCACTGCCACAGCAAGAATCCAACGCAACCAAGGTGAATAAAAAGGTATCTACATCAGGTCCACAGAGTTCCACCGGCCTGGGGCGGCCCCTACTTCTCCACCTTGTTACCAGCCCACCTCTCCAGCGCAAAAAGTTTAAATATAAATCAGTCCTTAACAGAAACAGAATCTCAGCGAGTCTCAGAGCCATTGCTGGAACTGAGTGAGAGTCCAGGTTTTCTTTTAGCAAGTGCAAATGAGCTGAGACTGGCTCAGTAAATCTCCCCGAGTGCATTGGGAGGGGAGTGGCAGCTCCCTTCTTCTCTAGAAACCCCAATTCCCCTCCAACATCTCTGGCTCCCGTTGGTCCCTCCAGAATCCCATGGTCCTTCTCCAGCCTCCTTCTGCCCCTATAGCCCTGCAGACCCCTTCTCTAGTCTCCTTCAGTCTACTGCCAGTGGATTCCCTCTGCACCCACCCCATCCCCACCCCACCTGTCCCATCCTGGAAAAAAAGAAAAAAAAGATATCTACATAAGGTAATGTTCACTCTATGTGCATGTATGTATATGTGAGTTTCCCTTCTCTCTCTCTCCCTCCCTCTCTCTCTCTCACACACACACACACAAACACACACACACACACCTAGAAAACTTAGAGAAGTACATTTTGGCTTTGGGCCCCTAGTACTCTCTTACATTGCCCTTTCTCTCCTCTATCAAGAACTCAGCTCCATAAGGCACTGGCCTGAGAACTCAAAGGTAGCTGGTTAGATTCCCAGCCAGAGTAACATAACCAGGTGGCAAGCCAGGTCTCCAGCCAGGTCTGTAGCTGGAAGCAGGTGAAAGGCAACCATACATTGATGTTTCTCTCCCACTCTGCCTCTCTTGCTTCTCCTCTCTCTGAAAAATAATAAATAAAATCTTTAAAAGAACTCAACTCCCTGTGTTCTTCTCCTTCTTCCTCTAACCATATAATTAAAAAAAAAAAACTGGATTCTAATTACTTAAAGAGACAATTCAGCCCAGTGGAGTAAAAGAGCAAAAGGCTTGACCCTTGAAGATCTCTGTTTAATCTGGCATCTCTATCTCTGACCATGTGTATAACCTTGGGTTCTCTCATAATCTCTGACCTCAGCTTCCTCATCTATAAAGTGACTATAACATTATATGCTTCATGAAGTTTGTTATGCTGTTCTAATGAAATCACAGGTATAAAAGTACATGCAAAGCTCTAAATAACATGAAGCATTACTTCCTCTCTCTAGGGTATTAACAGCTGAACTGCTTTACAAATTTACAGCCCAGAAGTTTAGCCCGGAGCCAGGAGGTGGGAGAATATTTGGGGTGAGGGCAGGATTTCCCCAGAGTACGCATGTAGGCAAGTGCCTCCCATCTGTCTATGTAAATTCCTCCTAAACACATGTTTTTTAATTCCTAAAAAACTCCAGACCTTCTATTCAGGTCTCCAGCGTACATTTTCATTTCATTCTGGCTGAAGTCAGATATGGAAAATTCCCAGAAAGAGAGTCCTCTCCTCAGCTGTCCAATTTCAGGTTTGATAAGCTGAGTGACTACAAGGACCAGTGTTTCATCTGTTTTGCACCATCTGGTGGACTGTGCCTGGAGGTACAGTGTCCGCCTTGCAGTTGGCAAGCAGCTGGAACCTCCAAGCATTGCTCCAGGGCAGAGTGCAGGGGACTAAGGCATGGGGAGTGGGAGAAAGTCAGCATAAGGAAAGGGGCTCTAGGAAAAGCAAAAGAAAGGACTTTGACTCACCTCTCTTGAATAAGTTGTGATAAGCTGTAAGTAACCAAATTGGCCCCACCTACCCAGATCCCCCAAAAAGCTTGCTGGCAAGTCTTGTATGGAAGCCAGAGCTCACCCCAGCTCTCCTCCCAGAATGCGAGCCTCTTCAGGGCAGGGCTGCATCCTGTCATCCTTGCACTCTCGCCCTCCCCTTCCACTCCTGCCACTACACGCACACCCCCAACTGGCCCTAGGTAAGCACTTTGTGAATGCTTGCAGCTACACTGAAGTGAGCAGGCGAGGGTAGACTCAGCATCAAAAGAGCCTTGGATTTGCCATGAGGCTCTGAAACTTCCTGAGACTGTGCAACCTGGGAATATGGGTTGGTCCTCCTTCCTTCTTTTTCATTCCCCCCACCTCCATGAAATGGGGACTCTAACACTCAGTGATGATGTGCTGAGGTCACAGATGTGTATCTAACCAACAGGTCTGATTCACAATCTGACTGATCCATCAGCATGCATTTACTGAGGACATGTTCTATGCCAAGTATCGTGGGCAGACACAGGGGAAAAGGAAAGGAAGGAGAGGGGAGCTGAGTATAAGAGAATGAGCTCGTGGCTTCAGAGAGCCAACAGGCTCAACTAGGAAACAAGACAGACTCGTAAGGCACAAGAGCTAGCTAATAACCATGATAACAGATGGGCAGCTTGGCTCTAACTGCCCAGCAGGATGGCCAATAAAGAGTTCATGGAGGTGACAATCAGGTGTGCAAACACCCCCATAATCTAACCAGAAAACTGCTGAGGGCAGCACATCTCAGAGTATTCTGAGGCTTCCTGAGAGAACTTGGTAACACAACCCCCAACAAATTACAAGTTTCTTCCAAGCTTTTCCCCTGCATAATTGCTTTCCCCTGTCATCTCTCTATTTTCAAATTCTATTCATTCTTCCATATTTACTTCCCACCCTAGGAAAGTCTTTCGTAATCACCCCAGGCTTAATGAGGTCCTCTTCTCTAAGTACCCAGGCGGTCTTAAAATTGATAGCCCAGGACAAAGCACACAATTGTAATCTTATCTTTCCTGACTCAT
The DNA here is from genome assembly GCA_004026585.1 of Noctilio leporinus. Classification (NCBI taxonomy): domain Eukaryota; kingdom Metazoa; phylum Chordata; class Mammalia; order Chiroptera; family Noctilionidae; genus Noctilio; species Noctilio leporinus. Next base: position 10,098 of record PVIW01009228.1, read on the forward strand.
CCTGTGAGTATGCCTCCTCTTCTAACAAGATTGATAGCTGGGTTAGGCAGGAGGAAGGTCAGCTCCTCCAAAGACCCCTGGGTGCCTAAAAGAGTACTATACACACAGGATAGACTCAGTGCAAGTAGACTCCACCTTTCTGTGGCCTCCAGCAGAGAAGAGGGGTGCTGCCTTCTGGCTGGGGAAGTGGCTGCAGCCAGGCTCCTGGGCGTGACTCAGGAAGTGAGCCAAGGAAAAAAGAAGAGAAAGCCAGCCCAGCTATACTCGTGCAAGGGCAGCCCCTGCCAAGAGGCCATCAGCCTGACCTTTGTCCATTAAGACACTTCCCTCCCACTCCAAGCTGCATGGTTTCCAGGCTTCCTGCAAGGCAAACCCTAAGATCCACTTTAACCAGTGTCCACGTGGATGCCAACAGAGTTGAGCAGAGACGCCTCAGGCTCCAGAAGGCTGTCCAGAGACCAAGGCTTCAAGAGAGTTCCTGAGAAGCTGTCTTCAGGATGTTCTCCCAAAGTGTGCTTCATAAAATATGGGTCTTATTGGAATAACAAAAGTAATTGAAATCAAAGATGTTTAGAAACATTGAGTTAAAAGGAGTGAGACTGATTTTGTGTTCTGTTTTGTTTTACGTTCCTGCAGAAAGTTCCAGAGCCCTTAATGGACATTTTAAGTCTCTTAAGAAGGGGCTGGAGTGCATCACTCCAAATGGATTTGGCCAGGGAACAGTTTTTCCAGGAGTGCTTCCCACAGAACACTTTAGGAAACACTTCTCAGGGCCTTCCTTTCAATTCCCCAGAAAGTTTTCATAGGTGCTTCCACCAGTAATTTTATTTATTTTAGAAATTATAGTATAGAGATACCTACATATAAATTCCTCTGAATAGCAAAGAACTTTATGACAGAAGATGTCATCATGGAGAATAAATAGACTAGGAGAAAAATTTTAAACCATGGAAAATTGAATAGCATTTCAGTCCTGCATGAACTTTCTACTGAAAAAGAATGACTCCTGGGGGAGGAAGAGGCAAGGAAGGGGAGCAATTTAGACAAGAACCTAGTATAAAGGAACCATGGACATGGACAACAGGTGGGATTAACTTTGGGGGGAATGGGTGGGTGGGGAGGGGGACAGAGGAGAGAAAAAAGGGGATGGATGTAATACAACAACAATAAAGTTAAAAAAAAGAATGACTCCTGAAGAATTTCCTCTACTTGGGGAGACATTTCCAGATGAAATCTTACCTTTTTCCCCCTAGAAGTCACAGTTGCACTTCTTCCTCCACTTCCTTGATGGAACACCACTGAGCAAAGGTCATAGCTCCCTGCATAGCCCCAACATGCTCTAATCCACATCAAAATCAAACCCTCAGAAGTAAAAGCAAATATAAACTCTGAATAGGTGCTTTTAAGTTGGAAGTCACCAACTGGCTGAAGGAGAGCCCTGGGGCTCAGGATCAGGGTTGTTTCATTTTACTAGGCACCTTCAGGTTATTCAAATAAGTACTTAATGGAGCTTATTCACAGAAACCAAAAGTTGTCCAGGGAGAGGAGATCAAAGAGAAATCTAAATGTTGGGCAAAGTAAAAGGATTAGATTATACAATATCTAAAGTCACTTTCAATGTGACTCAGAAATATAATTATTATTGCTAAATTTTTATGTCAAAATTATTATCTTGGTAAATAAATGCCTGAGAGAAAGTAGTCCAATGGTAAAGAAGGCCATCTCAAAGTAACTAAATTCTTTGTCCTTTTCACCTGCTCATACACATATACTTTGCCCAGATGAAATCGTATTTTCAAGGAAAATATTTCGAGGAAAAAAAATATACCAAAGGACAACATATGAACAGACTGGAAATTCTTAGAGGAAAAATATGCATAGTTGTGCCTCTGGCCTGGAACCAGCTCTGCTTGGCCCTTGCTTGTGCTCTCAACCATCCCAATCTGCCTCCCCACTGGAATTTTCAACTGACTATGCAGTAACATTCAGGTCAAATAGGAATACAAATATTAAATGAGGTAATATGTAAGCACCAAGAATAAAAGTTAATCGTTGCTATTTTGAGTATTCTCTTTCAAGAAATTATAATATTCTAAGGCCTGAAACCAAACAAAAGAGAAAATGCAGAAATTGTGTTTGGCTTTAATCACATATGACCAAGAAGGCTGTTCTTGTTCTAACCAGCAGGTAGGTTCTTCCTGCAAAGATCTGTGCAGGGTGTCACCCCAAAGAGGCAGCAGCCAGGACTAGAAATTACATACAAGCAGTGTTACTATTCAGCTCTTAAACTGAAAATATGAAGCCCCAAGACCAGTCCATTTTATTTAGAAACACCTATGAGATCAGTTCTTCATTATTTTCCTCCCTGGCAGTCAACCTATGCAAATTCAGCCTCAGGCTGCAGGGCTAGCCGTCTCCACAGGGTTGCATGCTGTCAGCTTTCCTCAGGCCTGCCTGGCACCACCAGACCAACTGGCTGAACTTGCAACTGTGATCATCGTCCTCCTGTCCTGAAAATCTTGCTTAGTCTCCCAGTAGGTATAGAATTAAAATCCAAAATCCAACTCCTCAGCCTAGCACATGCCATTCTCTACAGTCTAATATTCCACCTCCCCCCTCCCTTCACTTTCAGCTATGGGTGGGACCCCACCAAAAGCCCAAAGGAAAGGCAACTCATTCCTGCAGCCTCTTTGGGCACAGCGCAGCTGGAAAGGAAGGAAGCGGATCTAGAGGGGAAAAGGGAGAATAGCCAAGGCAGTCACAAAGGTAGGCTTTTAAATAGAGAAATGCAGAAATTGCACCCAAAAGTACCTGATAAAAGTAGGAGTTACTATTCATAAAGTTCTCAGGTAAGCCTTTCTAAGCATGACCAAAAATGACAGAGCTTAGGCTGGACCACAAATAAGGCCTTTGTTTCCAGAGACCATGCCTTATATTTGTAAATGTATACAAATTAAAATAAAGAGCTTTTGTAGATTAAAATAGCAGTAGGTATATTGTAAAAATCAAGCAAATTTAAATATATATGTAACTACAAAATAAACAGTTTCAAAATAATTATCACCTACTCTATTGACCCAGGTTTGATTCAATGGACAGGAGTTTCCACTGATACAACTCTCTTGGGGTCAGTTAAGCAACAAGTATCAAAATCTTTAGTTTGTGTATTGCATGTGTGTGTGGGGATGGGGGTGTATGTGTACATTTTGAGGTTTATTTTACAGCTGTAGGTTTTAATAACAGTATAATGAAAGCTGTTGTCACAAGACATATCCGGCCTATTTCTGATTTTGAATGATAAGACTTGTGAAAATAAAACATAAAATGCAAACAGTATTCACTCCTAGAGCTCTGTAATCAAAGGCTAAATGTCTTACTCCTGGGCAAGATGGAACCTCCTCATGCAACCACAGAGAGAATTACAACTAAACCTCAAAACAAGTAATACCCAGAACTGTCGGAAAACCAAATTGTATGGGAAGTCCAACAACAAGGACTTAAAGCTACGTTCATCCATGTGTAGGAGGGGAGGAGATGCAGAGACAGGCTGAAAGTCAGGGAGACACAATGTATCACAGAGAGGTGGCGGTGGTAGCAGAACGGCCAGCATACCACACTTACGTGGGGTGGATAAAAATTGGGAGGGATATTTTGGGAGCGAGTGATCTCAGCCCCAGGCCAGACTGCACAGCCCAGGATTCCAGCATCAGGAAGATAAATCCTCATAACTTCTAGCTGTAGAAACCAGTGGTGGATGGGGTGGTGGAAGAAACCATGGGATTTCAGAAGACTCCACTTAAAGTGCCTGTGTGATACGAAAACTCACCCACTCTGGAATTCAGTACCAGGGCAACAGCTGGAAGGGTGCCACTCCCATATAGGTTGTGGGTGAAGTGACTAGAAACAGTGGCAACTACTAGGCAGTAAGGGATATAAGTGACTTTATCATATCAAGAACAGGCTCCATGACCCCTTCATTCACCCTTCTGGGCTGCAACCTTTAGACCGTGCTGCTTTGTACCAAAATGCCCAACACCGACAAGCCCCTTTGTGAAACTAAGCCACAGAAAGAAAGAACCCTTGTCTAGCAGCTAAAGGAGAGCTGCCAGTTTATTTCCATCCTTCATCTACTTCTCAGTTGGCCAGCTAAGTGAAAAAGGTAACCAGAGACAGGGGAGAAGGCCACTGATAAGAATGATAGATAAGTAAATAAAACATTCACAAGCGTCAGTTCTCTGTATCTCAAACCCATTTGCTGTGACTCTCAGTAAAAGTGGCTGTTTGAAGAATCAATGTTGCATAAAAAATGGGCCATGGGATAAAAAATAATGACACAAAGCCCTGGCTGGTAGCACAGTGGATAAGGCGCCGGCCTGTGAACCCAAAGGTCGCAGGTTCGATTCCCCAGCCAGGGCACATAACCAGGTTGCAAGCCAGGTCTCCAGCCAGGTCTGTAGCTGGAAGCAGGTGAAACGCAACCATACATTGATATCTCTCTCCCTCTCTGCCTCTCTCCCTTCCCCTCTTTCTAAAAATAATGAAATAAAATCTTTAAAAATAATAATAATGATGACACAGGATACAGATGTGCATGTCATAAAACATAGAACATGATATGAGAAGAATATACCTTGAAAAGGCCTGCTTCTTGCTGGAGAGGCCCTGGGCCCTCTGGTCCCTCTAGAAGACAATATTGTCTTTTGTGTTTTGGAAATACCTTCCTGATGATGCTGGCTGCACTGGGTGTAGAATGCTTGCATTATGTTCCTCCTATGACATACATGGGTCAATCAATGTCCATTTGTTTTACCTTGTCATTTAGTCAAGTGTTTCCTAGGTGGTAGGCACTTGGCATATACAGGAGAAATGTTTGGAAAGATCATTTGAGGCTAAGACAATGATTTCTTCCTTTTTGTGTTCAAGTTCTACTAGCTCCAGCAGAGGTCAGCCTGTCAAATGCTTCAAGGACACAGAGAAGCCCCTCCCTCTTGACCTTATTGCCCTCAGAATCCTCCCATTCTAGCTGATGGTACAGTGTAAAGCAACCCACAAACTTCTGTTTGCAAAAGTTATTTCATGATGGCTGGGTAAAGTTATTTAACCTCTTTTTGCTTCAGTACAAAGGGAAATGGGGAGCACTTTGTATGTAAAGTTATGTAATAGAATCTAGCACACTAACTGACTCAAAATGCATGCCTGCAAATCCATTTTCTTTGTTTTCTTTATTTCTCCCTTAATATCACTCCATCCCACCATCAGAAATAAGACAAGTACCCCTAGGTACCCAAAGGGCCTGACTGGCCTAAGTTCATACTGAGATATTAATCATCAAAAATAGATCCTTTCTTGAAAACTTTTCTAAAAAGATAAGTGAACCAGGTGCCAGTAAGAGATGGAAGACAAAAAGGGAAGAGCAAAGGAAGGGCTAGATTCAGGTAGAAAGAAAACAGTTGTGTTAAAAATTTACTCAACAACATCCATTAGCATTAGTTCTCCAAACACTAAAATTAGGTGAAAATACACTCAAGTTTCTAGGAACCAGACATACAACATAAAAGTCTAGTGGTTCTACAAAACATTCTTAAGGTCAAAATCACAAAAGACATTAGAGGACAGGTATTAGGGGCCTAGGTCCTTGTCCCCAGCCCCCAACCCTGCAAGAGCCAAACACTTGTCAAGGGCAGTGAACCAGAATACACAGTTCTAATCTTCATCCTCCACATGTATGACCTCAGGCAAATTGCCTAGTCCCACAGAGCCTCATTTCTCCCATCCCTAAAATGGGATAACAAGGGCTGACTGATAATTTACTGAACAGATAAATGAGATAATAAATGGACATTTGGCATTATGTGTGGTAGTTTATATCCTCAAAAACTGGGAGTCTATTAATTACTGTATTATCCTAGGAAAGCACTTCCCTGACACCAGTTTCTTCATTTCTAGAGTGGGGCACAGGGAATTGAAAGGTAACCTCAAGGGTCCTTCAGAACTAAAACTTCCTGACCATCAGGCCCAGCCTCGCTCGGGCCAGCAGCTCCAACGCAGAGCCTGCCCTGCAGACCACAGCCTGAGGTCTCCCAGCTGCTGTCATCACGCGAGGCTGGAGGACAATGTGCCAAAAGCATCCGTGAGAAAAAAAAGATTCATTCCAGGACCATTTGAAGGCAAGACTTTGTCAAGATTGTTCTGAAAACGAAACGTGACTTCCTCTATTTTTTGTTTAAAGTCAAACAACAAGAAGGGAGACCACGCTGAGCTCAGTCTCTGGAGGATCCTGCAGGATCGCATGTCTCTCCAGAATGCCATTTTAACTGATGTAAGTGTGAAGGAGTTGGAACCCCAGAGATTATATTTCTGCTGAAATACACATGCTTTTGGAGGGGGGAAAAAAAAGCTCTTGACCCAGAGAATGCAGAGCCTTTTGGAAAGCTGTTCTGAGCCTACTCTCGAGGGTATCGAATGCCACTGGCCTTTCGGGCTCCCCCATTGTTGGAGGCCAGCATGAGATCACACCTGGCCATGCTGGCCTCTGGGCGGGGGAGGGGGAGACAAACACCTGTCTCAGCTTGTCTCACATATACACACACACATTCTTAGGCCTGGGAACTTCTCCCCTGCCCCAAAGACATGTTTTATGACTACACTTGTATTTTTACGACAAAACAATCCCACGTTTCGTCTGAGAGGAAGTGAGGTCTAAGTAGCCTGGGAGGCTAGACACCTGGGCCCTGCCAGCCCAGACTCATGACAGCACCATTAACTTTCTCCCATGCTGCTGGGGCCCAGCTTCTCCGCAGCAAGGGAGTTGGCTACAGTTCCTACTGAAGAGCATTTGCCTCTCATTCCCACCCTGGGTAACCATATGATCTCTTGTCACTATACAGTAGTTGGCGTTCCCTAGAATTTTACATTAATAGGATGCTATGGTATGTACTTTTTTTAGTCTGGTTTTTTGCCTTCAGCACAGTTATTCTGAGATTTACCCATATTGTGTACATCCATAGTCTGTTCCTTTTATTGCACAGTAGTGCCCCATTTTACGGGCTGACCACAACCAGCGGTCCATTTTCCTGCAGGCGGATAGACGATCTTGGTTCTTTCCTGTTGGGGCAAAGCTGCTGTGAATATTTGTGTACAAAATATAAGGAGTATGTGACTCTCAAAGAGAAGGTATGGTTACAAAGTCCTGCCTGTCATCTCACCTCTCTGAACCTTGGTGTTTTCAGCTACAAAAATGTTAAACACATATGCCTTGCCAATATCCTGAAAATTAAGTGGAACTGGCAGGTGAAGGTTCTTCATAAAACATAAAACCATATACATGAGATGTTAGTATTCCTCTCAGTAATTATTCATTCATAATCAAGTAACTGCAGGTTGAAGGTGATGGGTGGATTTTTGTGAGCAGGTATGTGGACTATGAATGTGAGTGTGTATGTATTAGAAGACACTCTACGCAGAATGGGGGAGGGAAACATGAACAAGAGCAGTTTAACCATCACCAAAGCACCCAGTATAGATATAGGGCAAAATTAATAAAACACCTGAAAAGATAAATAAGTCATACTAGACAAGGTGCAATGACAAGGGAGGCACAGCAATCAGCACCCTGGAGACTTAGATCAGAAAGAAGGATGAGACTGATCTAGGGCAGCCAGGGAGGCTTTGTGGTGGATGTGAAGGTCATTCAGGTCTTTAAAGAAGGCAGGAAGGACATGGTGGGCAGCACATAGTGATCAAGGACCTGCCCACACTCTATTGTCCTAAGTGAAAGCATAAGATGAAGCCAGAAGGAGCCCTAAAAGTGCTTATTCCTGAGTCCTTCTCATTGCACTAGCCTAAGTACATACTGAGTAAACTTGCCACCACATCCTCTCTCATCAGAACAGGCCTGTGTCATGCTGTTGCTGTGCCTGCTGGTTCAATCCTGATAGGGCAGCACTGAGAGGTGGTCTCAGTCTTCCCTAGGGAGAAGGATGCTTGCAAAGCCTCAGCAGTTGGCAGCAACAGAAGCCACCAAAAGCCAAAATGAGGGGGAGGGAGGGAAAGAGAAGAACCATTTGGAAAATTGTATAAAGATCAGATGAACTCCCAGACCTTCTCTCCCATCCTGTGCAGCCAGGCGTTGCCACCTCCTACCCTGGCAGATAGGATGAGAGACTAACTGTCTAAATAGGCTAAATGAATGCACTCTGGACCCAGGAATACTAGACATGGCTGTTGGCAGAAGTGAGACTGTGCGCAGAATACTGGGCATCAGATAAAGGTCTGAGAAAAGGAGTGGTAGGCACCACACCTCCACCTCACCCTAATTCACTCCCAGAAAAGTGGCAACCAGGCTCACAATCCCCAGGCTGGAAACCAAAGCTTACCTCACTGGGCATCCTGACAGGCCCAAGCAGGGAAAGCAAAAAGTCATAAATGCATTGATGTTCCATCACCCATAAATTATCCTGATTCTTATGTGAGTGTCCTATAGAGATCCAGCAGTCAAGGAGCCCTGCCCACACACACATTGCTGGGAGTATGACCATGGGTTATTCAAGATTTGAGGAAAGCCTATCACATAAAAGACAGACAAATAAAGGCAATAAATACAGAAGAAAAATTTTTTAAATATTTAATGTAGCATAAGAGATATTAGAAAGAATGAAACAAGATCAAGAGCTATGAAACAAGAATAGAATACTATTTAAGAAAGAACATGATTCAAAAGGAGGTCTTGAAAATTTTAAAATATGTTTGCAGGAATTTACAAAACTAAAAGAGAATAGAAATTGAAGTTAAGAAATACAAGGCAAGAATATAAGAAAATTAGACAATCACTCCCAGAGGTAAATGATGTACACAGAAGGAATCTTAGAAAAAGAAACAAAATAGAGGTGTTAAAATGACCAATGTAGCAATGGAAGAAATTTCCCTTAAATTTCTCTTAAAAACTGAATAGTTTCCAGATCTAAAAGATCCATCAATACCTAATTCAATTACTGAGCAAAAAAGCCACCCCATGGTAACCCAGGTGAATTGTATAATGCCCAGGCTACAGAGAAAGATTCTGAAACTTCTAACAATATTAGGAACTGGAAGACAGCCAGCCACGCCATTTATTAAATAAACACTACTCAGCCCCAATCCACCCAACTGAGACTCTGCCAACCATGTTTCTTCTTTATTAGCCAGCTTCCTATTAGAATGTGTCAATAGGTGGCACAGAGGGAGGGTGGAAGTCTGACAATGAGACAAGAACATACTTTCTCCTGTTTCCTGTTATTCTATCAGCATCACCTCTGTAACAGCCCTCCACCTGTGGCTGTGGCAATTGGTCACATTCTAGGCTTTGGGTATTTCACTTTTCTGGAACTCCAGAACCAACCTCACACTTTAGGTGTCTCAGCACTAGCTGGCCACACCTCTCCTCTGAAGGCCTGGCTCTCAGAACCATGAGTCTCCTCATCCCAACCCTTTCCCTTTTCTGCTCTAAGTATGCCAGCTGCTTTCTGCAGTAATTTTTGTGTTGCCTTAGGGTTCCCTTTCCATATCTTCAGTCCTCCAGCACCCACTTAACCTTACTTATATTAAGTTATCTCCAAAATAAATAATGTGGCTTCTGTTTTCTGACCAAAGCCTCACCAATATAGGTGTTAGTACCAGGGGTGATCCAGGTAACAAACCTTCAAAGAATTCATGTACCCAGAAAACTACTGCATGAGTTTACCAAGAGAAGGGAGA